>OX442359.1:3191592-3209092 GCA_949357725.1 Hyperoplus immaculatus | reverse complement strand
TTGTTTATTCAGTTATGAGAATATACCTTAGAAAATGCTCACTTCTCCAACACACCCAAAGTTACACAGTGCAACTTTAAAATCCACCTAAACAATAGATAACTCCCATTAACTAATTAATTAACTATTAATTGTCTAAAGCCTTAAATCAAACAACACCATTTTGTTAAAATGAAAACAACTCCTATATTATTTTCAGGAAAACAGTCTCAAATGTTCACAAAAGCAAAACATGAATTATGAAAAAAATGCATAGCAAAAAAAAAATGGTAAGAAGGATCGAGTTACCGATAAAACATGGCTGGAAAACGGCAGCAACAGAAGCAGTTGCTAACGGAGAACAGCTGGTCCATAAAAGTTAATGCTGATGGAATTTCATACAGACATCAACAAGAAAAACCAACGGAACCAACTCGTACAATTCTAGAAGGTTTTATTCAAATCCATCAACTCCAACTGAAGGAATTTTAAGTGTATATTTCTATTGTGTGTGTGTGTGTGTGTGTGTGTGTGTGTGTGTGTGTGTGTGTGTGTGTGTGTGTGTGTACACACTTGGAACATATTGGAAAAGCTCCTCTAACATAATAATCACACAATGGAAAAGGATTTTATGCACAAAAAGAAAAAAAGAAAAAAAATAACTGCCGCGCTTGAAAGAAAAATTAATCCGATGTGTGTGTGAGAACATGAACGTAAACATACTGGATGATGGAGTGAGTGGGTGGAGAGAGAGAGAGAAGGAGAGAGAGGGAGAAAGAGAGAGAGAGATAGAGAGAGAAGGAGAGAGAGAGAGATAGGAGTGGAGAAAGATAGAGACAGAGAGAAAGGAAGAGAGAGAAAGAAAGAGAGAGGGGGAGAGAAAGAGAGAGTTAGGAGTGGAGAAAGATAGAGAGAGAGAGAGAGAGAGAGAGAGAGAGAGAGAGAGAGAGAGAGAGAGAGAGAGGGAGAAGGATTGAGTGACATGCAAAAGAAAAGACAGATTAAGAGATCAGCAAAATGAGTGTAGGGTCGGGGTAGGGGGCAAGGGGAGGCACACACACACACACACACACACACACAAACACACACACACACACACACACACACACACACACACACACACACACACACACACACACACACACACACACACACACACACACACACACTCACTTCTCAGAAACAGTTTAGCTACATATTAGCGGCTCTACTCTAGCCTTTGGTATTGTGTAGTTTTCTGTAGGTTGTTTTCCTTTACATGATAGTAACGCCTTGCTGGTCGCCATAGTGACATCAGCAGCTAATGTTTAGCGCCTATGTGTTTCTATTCAGTCTTAATAAGGGCGACTATTTTTTAATCCCGATAAAGGAATTTTTAGCTGGGAGTTTTTTCTCAGCCGAGCTAAGGTCTCAGGGCAGAATGTCATACCGTATGGAATGTAAAGCCCACTGAGGCAAATGTCTATTTGTGATATTGGGCTGTACAAATAAAACTGATTTGATTTATTTGTTTTTGGATTTTAGAATTAAGTAATGCACGCTCCTTTACCACTCCGAGAAAAAGGTTCTGTTTCATAGAAGAATGTCTTCTTATTTTTTCAAACTTATAATGTTAACCAACTCATGCTTATGTGTACCGTACGGTAATCTCTTCAAATAATTACTGTATAGAGTCTCTCATTTCGTGTTCACTGGTCAAGCTCACACAAGATTTTTCCAAGACGCCATTTTAGAAAGAAAGAAAGAACAAAAATATGTAGAGAAAGCGTGCTCAAAAATCTGCCAAACACTACAGTTAGGGGGGTGCCCTTAGCTCAGTTGGTAGGGCGTCCTCCCCCGGGCCAGGCCCACCAGCAGACCTGGGTTCGATTCCCGCCCGCGGTTGTTCTCTGCATGTCACTCCCCTCTCGGCCCCATTTCACCTCTGTCTCTACACTATCAATAAAGCATAAAAATGCCAAAAAAAATATCTTAAAAAAAATACACTACAGGTAGCATGGCTGTTTGTGGTGCAGGATTTTGGTGCTGCACATTTACGATGGGACATTCAACGTACCTGGAACCTACCTTTGGAACCCTGATGGAGTAGGTACCAAAAAGTAGGTACCAGGTGCTTTCACACACACTGTCTCTCTCACACTCACACACACACACACACACACACACACACACACACACACACACACACCCTCCCCCCCATTTGTGTCACGATCCAAAGATCACAACACACACCTTAATATTCCCAGGCAGCGTTTTTTCAAATAGGATTCCAGACTCCAAGATTTTTGCTCTTCAGAAATGTTTACAGCTCTCCTGTGTGTCTGAGCGGAGACAATAGAGAGTGTTTGGCAGCCCGGTGCGCTCGCACCACTGCCAAGCACCACGGCCCGGTGCGCTCGCACCACTGCCAAGCACCACGGCCCGGTGCGCTCGCACCACTGAAATAGCTTCAGTGGCAAAGTACATCTTAGTGACGCACATTCTAAAAGCGGGAAACAGAACTAAGTGTGTGTGTGTGTGTGTCTGTGTTTGTGTGTGTTTCTGTGTGTGTTTGTATGTGTGTGTGTGTGTGTGTGTGTGTGTGTTTCTTTTGTGTGTCGGTTTTTCTGTGTGTGTGTGTGTGTGTGTGTTTGTGTGCGTGTGTGTGTTTGTGTATGTGTGTGTGTTTCTGTGTGTGTGTGTTTGTGTATGTGTGTGTGTTTCTGTGTGTGTGTGTGTTTGTGTATGTGTGTGTGTTTCTGTGTGTGTGTGTTTGTGTATGTGTGTGTGTTTCTGTGTGTGGATGTGTGTGTGTGTGTGTGTGTGTGTGTGTCTGTTGTGCTGCGTCTGTGTGTGTTCGTGTGATAACAGAATCCAGCTCTTTGAAGTCCGATTGGCAACAGTTTTTATTTTGGATAGCCGCCGCCACCGATAGCTTGATTTATTTTTAATTTTTTCTGTGCGAGTTAATCAGCATGTTGATATTTTTCCATTTTCATGCAGAGTAGTTCCAAGTATTTTCTTTCTTTCAAAGGTTTTTTTATTAAATGTTAATAACAACGGAATTGTAGCACAGCGAGTACAAATTTTTTCCCCTTTTTCTCCCTACATACCCTACCCACATCCCACCCTCACACCCAACAACACGAAACACACACCACAAGAAACACAAACAAACAATCAATATGAAAAAAAAAAAAAAAACACATTAAGAAATAAAATTAAATCAGATAAGAGAGGGGGGGGGAGGGTAGCTACTCTTCTATAGTTATTGTTGGTTTTTTAAAATAATTTAGGAAGGGGCGCCAAATTCTGTCAAATTTATTCTCGGATCCCTGGGTAGTGTAACGTATTTTCTCTAAATTCATACATGCCATAATGTCTCTAATCCAATGTGAGTGGGAAGGAGGAGCAGGATCTTTCCACTTGAGTAAGATAACCCTACGAGCAAGTGAAGAGGTGAAGGCCAGTACCTTCAGCTTCACTTTAGGCAAGCCCGGATTTGGAGCAATGCCAAAAATTGCAGTGAAAGGGTTCGGCTCAATTTGATGCTGAAGTACTTCAGAAATTGTTTGAAAAAGGTGGGACACAACCAGTACATGTGAAAGAGTGATGCCGGTGCGCTCTTACAGCTATCACAGGTCGGGTCTACATCGGGGAACATACGAGCTAATTTAGTTTTAGATATGTGGATACGATGTACTACTTTAAATTGCACAAGAGCGTGTCGGGCGCACATGGAGGTAGAGTGTATCCGATCCAGGACTGAATCCCACATGTGGTCTGTGAAGGCAGAACCTAGGTCCTGCTCCCACAGGGTTCTTATAGCTGCTAATGAGGGGCTATGCAACTTCGAAATAAGGTTGAAAAAATGTTGAGCCAGAAATTGAGCCTTTTAATGTGGGGTTTACAGAAAGAAACAAATCGACATGATTGGCTGACGGTTTATAAGGGAATTGGGGAATTAACTTCTGCGTAAAATGCCTGATTTGCAGAAATTGGAAAAAATGTGGAAGTGCGGCGCTTAAGAGGGCAGATAGAGACAATGGGCAAACAGCGCTGGACTCCATCGTTACCCATACTGGGGCTGAGTCGTCGAGGTGAAAATGCACCCAATACACTGAAGAACGGATATTAGCAGCCCAGTAATAGTACTGGAAATTAGGGAGGGCCATTCCGCCTGTTTGTTTTGGTCTTTGAAGAAATGCTTTCCTTAACCGAGGGTGTTTACCATTCCAAATATAATTTATCATTAAAGAGTCCAGGGCCTGAAAAAAGGATTTGGGGAGAAAGATGGGGAGACATTGGAATAGATATAGGAACTTTGGGAGTAATGTCATTTTAATTGAATTTATTCTACCTATGAGAGAGAACGCCAGAGGAGACCACTTCGACAATATTTGCTTCGCCTGATCCAATAATCTGAAGAAGTTCGATTTAAATAGGTTTTTAAAATTTCTGGTAAAACATACCCCAAGGTAACTCAGATGGTCTGTCACCACTTTGAGTGGGAGAGCTGTATAATCAAGTTTAAGAGCTTCTTTATTAGGGCCCGTTATTAATCAAGATTTAATAATAGGCTTATAAGGGCTCAATAAATCACTCTAATGTTCGTTCACGTTTGTTAATTATAGGGAGTGTGTTTGGCGTTGAGTTCAGTGAGTGAGTGAGTGAGAGTGTGAGAGGGCGGGTAGCCAGATTATGGAGATTGTACTGTGTGTGTGTGTGTGTGTGTGTGTGTTAAATGGGTTATAAACTGCAGCCATGTTTGTTGGGATGTGACGGAATGTAAGTAAAGCTCCGGAAAAAATTAAAGAGACCAGTCTGGATTTTTCTTGAATCTTCATCTCTACATAACTTATTGAAAAAAGCTCTTTAATGACAAACAAATGTATTGGAATTTGGTAGAAAATGTTGTCAGTAGTTTATATTATAAAACCAAAATGTTCATTCTACTCAAACATATGCCTCTAAAGAGGAAAAAAGAGAGACACTGAACATTTGGAGTGGTCTCTTAAGTGTTTCCAGAGCTGTACATAACTGGTTATTTTTGTATTATTTTCTAAATACGTCAGCGTATTTTTTAATTTTTAATTTTTTAATTTTTTAACCTTTATTTCTACAGGTAAATCCCATTGAGACCGAAGACTCTTTTGCAAGGGAGACCTGTTTTCCTTTCCCACGTTACCATTCACACACCGATAGCAGGCTAACTATCGACATTCACACGTTCACAGTACAGGTAGCAGATCGTGAGGATATATTCGCTCCACTGATTTTTAATTTTTTTTTAATTTTTGACAACAAGTATTCTCCAGAATTGTTGACCTTTAATCTTCCATATTAAACCACAGCAATTTTTTTCTTATTTTGATCTTTGTCATATTTCATTTTTCCTTTATTTATCCGCGAAAGATCAATTGAGGGCTGACCCTTGTTTGCAATGATGTCGAGTAAAATTACAAAACACACACAAACACAATGCAAATATACAACAAGCTGACAAAGAGACAATAACTATTAACACATTCAGATCAAATGGGTGAAGCAGAATATAGCCTAATCAAAACAGTTAGAGGTGGAGTGGGGCTGATTCAAAATAATATGTTTAAAATTGGTTAACGGATATTTATTTATTTATTTATTTTTTTAACCTTTATTTATACAGGTAAATCCCATTGAGACCGAAGACTCTTTTGCAAGGGAGACCTGTTTTCCATTCCCATGTTAACATTCACACACACACACATTTACACCGATAGCAGGCTAACTAACGACATTCACACGAGGCAAGGTGGGTGAAGTGTCTTGCCCAAGGACACAACAACTATGACACAGGTGGCAGGGCGGGGATCGAACCTCCAACCCTTTGATCATCAGCCGACCCGCTCTACCAACTGAGCCACAGTCGGATATGAGGGCTTTTATTTTACTTTGGTGTTGTAAGTTGTTCCAGGAGTATATGTGAGAGGAGTGAATTCACATGTTACGTGTTCCAGAACTAAAAGTCCTTTTTTCTCAAAGACCATATCAGTTGACTGTCAGTTGGACCATTTCCAAAAAATAATAATAAACAAAAACAAAACATTCCTGGCACCACAGTACAAAAGGTGAGAAAAAATATCGATGCTCTTTGGAAAATAAAAAAACCTCTGAGGTATAAAAACGCCTGTGTGATCGTAAATTCAAGAAGAGAAGTCAGCCATGATGACGAATGGGCATTTCAGTCTCAAGAAATCTCAAACCAATCAACTTAAAAATCCTAAAATCCAATTAGTGTTTCCCTGCCAACACTTAGCCAAAGCTTTGAATTATTTATTACAGCAAATTTGTATAAACCTAATCAAACATTGAGCTGTATAAATCAACTCACTGTCGAATTCTGGTTCAACTTTGGATACATTTAACTACTATGGTGCAATGTTTCATTATATTATATACTCAAACGTATATAATACACCCCTTTGGCAGCATCTGAAGTCTTCCTGCATCCACACTGTTCACACTTTACTTTAGTATTACTATGTAAACACCTGGTCAATGATCGAATTCCTTTGTGATTTTTCTCTACTTATGACATCTATTGCAGTATGTCCGTCCTGGGAGAGGGATCCCTTACTCTGTCGACTCTCCCTGAGATTTCTCAATTTTTTTTAATCCCGATAAAGGATTTTTTACTGGGAGTTTTTTCTCAGCCGAGCTAAGGGTGTAAGGGCAGAGGGTGTCATACTGTATGGAATGTAAAGACCACTGAGGCAAATGTCTATTTGTGATATTGGGCTATACAAATAAAACTGATTTGATTTGATTTGAGCAGAAAAGTAGCTATGACAGTTTATTTGGCTACGGTGCCCAAACATCTCTACCATTGTGTCCTTGAGCAAGACATTTAGCCCCAAAACTGCTCTCCAGGGGCGCTGTACTATGGCTGACCCTGTGTGAGGACACCCTCTGAAGTGTGGTAACTTGTGAGAGGATATGCGAAGAATGAATTTCGATTTGCCTTGTGTAAATTAACAAATAAAGAAACATTTAAAATAAATCCTGCAGTATTTGTAATCAGCGGAAATTGTATATCCAGTATATCGAGTTTTCTGTCCAAATATTTTGCTTAACTAGAAAAGAATCTTGGCCATCGTCTAACCGACAAAGGCTTGTGTGGTTGTGGAATGCTAACAACATTATGGCGACTGTTTCTTTTTTAAATTAAGAGGCCGCTCAAGCTGTGTGGTCCAGTATACATGGATAAGGAGTTGTGGGTGCTAGGTTACAGTAACAACATTACCCACCAGCATATCATCATGTCATGTTTTCCAGTAGCTAGGTCTTAGTAAAATGAATTAAGTTGAAGTAATAACACTCTCGAAATCAACATATAGGCCTACCGTGCGTTCGGAATCGCATACTCTTTCTTTTTTCTATTCTACATACTACATCTGATGATAAAAATAATCTAGTTAGGATGCAGCAGTAGGCATACAATTGGGACATACTTGTACTTATTTATTTCATCATAACATTGCGCCTTGATCTTGCCTCTTGCTTTTATATCCGTCTCATCCCCGTTTGTTTTCATTCGGAGGGTCCGTCGATGTGACGTCACTTCCGGTGCGCACTGGATTATGGGTCAGAATCGCCCGAATAGGATGCAGTTTTCAACACTAAAAATCAAAAAAAAAATATAGTGATTGTTTTTTTTCAAATTAAGCTGTCATTTTTCCCACCAAATAGCATGTTAGCGTGGCCAAATGCTACATCGCTACATAAAATATTTTCCAAAATTAAAGTTGCTACGAGGAACTTTTAAATATTTCAGACATTTTTCCTCTGATGATCAAAAATGACATGTAACAGCAAACGACACCATTAGTCCAAAGAATGCTTTTATATGTTATATTATGATTCATATATAACATTATTCTATTACATAGTACAGAATCCTATTTCACTATAGTTATTACTTTACTTTTTATTTTCCATGTGTGCTATTTTTTAACTACATCCTCAAAAATGAAGAGTCCAGTCTGGATTTTTCTTAAATCTTCATCTCTACATAACTCATTAAAAATGCTCTAAATGACAATATTCTTGTTGTGAATGTAGAAGAAATGTTGTCAGTAGTTTATGGTATAAAACCAAAAGCTTCATTCTACTCAAACATAAGCCTCTAAAGAGTCAAACGAGAGACACTGAACATTTGAAGTGGTCTCTTCATTTTTTTCCGGAGCTGTATATGACACATACAATACTTTTACAACCCCTCCCCCTCCCCCCCTCCCCCTCCCTCAAGTATACGCCATTTTACTTTATATGTCAACCCGGTATCACGCCGAGGCGTGTAATAGACACGCATGGACCGGCGTGTCTATTACACGCCTTGCCTGACCAGGGCGTGTGAGTTACACGCGGCCCCCCGCCCGTCTAAATGAACGGAGGAATAGCACCAACAGGGGGCGAGATGTTCTCCCAGCATTTCCAAACTATCCAGCTGCAGCCCCGGAGACAAACACCCTGGCGTAGGTGGTTAGGGTTAGGGCAAGGGGACAGGGAGAGGTTAGAATATAGATAGAACATTGACAGAACACCGCGGCGGCCACCGCGGCGGCCATCTTGACTACGGCGCGTGTAACTCACACGCCCTGGTCAGGCAAGGCGTGTAATACACACGCCGGTCCATGCGTGTCTATTACACGCCTTACCGTGAGATCGGGTTGTATATGTATATGGTGCACCGTCCTTATCTCTACACTTTCTATCTGCACTGTGTCCTTGCACTATACTGTTGTGTTTATTTGTGTCTCAAGTCTATTATATATTTTCTATATCACATTGTTTAGAGGAGCCTTGGACTTTAAGCACGTCATTGCCAGTGACTGCTGCTGTAATTGTTAATGTGCATATCACAATAAACCATCTTGATTCTTATAACATGGACAGAAAACCCTGTGAATGCTCAACCATTTCAGTAAAAAAATCTATCTATGAAAATCTATGAAGATACAGATGCCAGTGTAACATAATTGCTAGCTATAGGACACAGGTGGGTGTTCAGCATTTCTGCACACACACACACACATAAATGTGTATGTAGCCTATACATCCGCTTAAAGGGAAAGCAGAGGCAGAAGCACACACACACACACACACACACACACACACACACACACACACGCACACACACACACACACACACACACACGTAATGGCTGTGGGATAGCGGAGGAGGAGAGGCAGTTTCTATAATGACAGTCATACCTCAGTAATTACAGGAGACAGTGACAGTGATCCATTAGCTGCTGTGGTGGGCTGGGAGCTACATGCAGAGTAACACTGGGGTCTATGCGACACACAGATAGATATAGACCTGCATACATTACAAAGTGTCTGTCTGTCTGTCTGTCTGTCTGTCTGTCCGTCTGTCTGTCCATCTTATTACTACATGCAGAGTAACAGTACATTACCGGCTTGTGTTGAATGTACATTTAGGGTGTGTCAATTGTACTGCCTGTTGAATAAAGTATCTATCTATCTATCTATCTATCTATCTATCTATCTATCTATCTATCTATCTATCTATCTATCTATCTATCTATCTATCTATCTATCTATCTATCTGTCTGTCTATCTATCCTATTTTTATGCACTGTAATTGGGAGGGCTGGGAGCTACATGCAGAGTAACAGTGCTACACAAATAGATAGAGCACAGAATACATACATTACTATTACTTTTCACATTTGCGTGTTTTGTCTATTACTGCCTGTTGAATAACGTGTCTGTCTGTCTGTCTGTCTGTCTGTCTGTCTGTCTGTCTGTCTGTCTGTATCCATCCATCCATCCAGGTCTCTTCTCAAAAAGTACAAGCCGAGGTACATGTTTAAAATCTACTAATAAACACGACATTAGTGCAAACAGATTTGAACCGAACTGCAAATCACTCCAGACAATGCGCCACTTGTTTTTTCATGCAAAGGTATTTCCTCCTGTCTGGAGTTGTTGCTAGTGCATGATTGATTGCATTCACTATGTTATTAGGTGTGTGTGTGTGTGTATGCGCCGCAGCAGGCTATGTGAAATACACTGCAGCCTATCATAGAGTGTGTACATTTTCGTGTGCATTCATTGTCAGTTTACTCACACATTGAGAGGCGCATAATGCCATTACCATGACAAGGAGTTGCCGCCATTAAGTCCATTATATACGAAATGATAAAACTGTGTGCGAATCACAGCTGATTGGCCAGGATTAGTCGATCGTGTCGGCGCGTACACCTGTTGTGAACCAGGTTTCTAGCCGCTGTCAGATGCAAACAATGCCATTTCTCCCATAAATGAAGCCACATTTTGTTTCTTTGTTGAATGTGTCTTAGTTAATTTATTTAAATACATTTTAAATCATGCTATGGACAGCTAAATGACTCACTTTCAGTCTGTGTTAATTCTGCCCCCCCCCCCCCCCTTTGGACAAAAGCGGTAGTGTTTATACTACGCCAGCTGTTGTTCCTGGGTGAGCGTATACCCCATGACAAAGGCATTAAGAAAAACTATATGAAAATAGAATTCTTTGCACTGATGGTCCTGTTTGCGGTTACATGTCATTTATGATCAGAGGAAAAATTAGACTGTTTCAGAAATTTTCATAAGTTCCTCGTAGATACTTTAAGTTATTTGTTGAACCGTCATTTATAAATTGTACCTACTTTTGTTCTACACGTATGAATGCTTCTCTTTTCTATAATAGAATACATAAACTGTGATGTAAAATGTGTGTATTTATCTTACTATGTATACGGAGCCTGATTTGGCAGCACACTCGACGGCACACAATAGAAACAAAAGACCAACATGTACAGTACACAAAGACCTACACACATGCAATTACACATGTAGGTATGTACATGCGTGTGTGAATGTATATAGAACACACAATTACCTCACTACATAACCATGTGTGAATGCTTATACATGCATATCACAGTCACACACACACACACACACACACACCCTTAGCAAATTGAGCTTTTTAAGAGCTCTCCCCCGTAATAAAATAATACACCAGAACCAAAACTCCTATAGATCTAAACCACATTTGTCAAATCCCCACTTATTCCACACACACGAAAAGCACAGACACACACACACACACACGTACACACACACACACACACGCTTTGAAAAGACATTTCAACACAAGGTCATGGCACTGCAGATAAGATCTCTCGTCCTGGCAAGGTTCCAAACGGCCTTCTCTGGTTCATTCTGGGACCCAGACCAAGCGTTTGTGCTCTCTCTCTCTCTCTCTCTCACTCACACACACACACACACACACACACACACACACACACAGAGCCTGGTTCTTCAGTAGCCTTGCCAGTTACACCTCCCTAAGGATCCAGTGATGAGGCTCTTGATTGGGGAGTAAATAGTAAATGATGCCGGCCAGAAAACGCCTTGTTTGAGGACTCGGAACGTGATAATGAAATGTGTCTGTCTGTCTGTCTGTCTGTCTGTCTGTCTGTCTGTCTGTCTGTCTGTCTGTGTGTAAGAGTGTTTGAGGACTCGAGGATTTTGATAATTACTGCCATTACCCGAGGAGGCCGTTTGAGAAAGGACAATTTGAGTAATTTGACCAATCGTCCAGTTGAAGTGGTGAATTAAACAGTGCTTGAGTATCTCGGCATCTTGGACTATAGGCAAGGCAAGTTCATTTCTATAGCACAATTCAGACACAAGGCCATTCAAAGTGCTTTACAGGGGCATGGAATACATCAAGATTAAGAATAAGCATTAGAAAAGCGAATGTATTATGATAAAACATTCAAATTAAAATATTTACAGGTTAAAAGGGAAACAGAAAAGTCTTCAGACTTGATTTAAGAGAGCTAAGAGCCAGTAGCTTTTTAGATTGCCTCAAATATAAATTAATATGAAATAATGATTGGATAAATAAATGAATGGCAGTAGGAGAGGGACCCAATGGCAGAGACACTGAGTGGATGTGAAGATTTATTTAGCACAAACTACAAACAAATTACAATGAAACAACTGACCTGAAAAACCAAACAAACAAAGGGAAGACAGACAGGACACTTCTTCAAAATATCCATAATATCCATATATAATATTGTTGTATAGTTGTCCCTTAAGTAGTTTGTGGCTGAGATTTTGACAAAGGCATTAAGAAAAACTACATACAAATATCATTCTTTGCACCGATGGTCTCATTTGCTGTTACATGTCATGTATGATCATCAGAGGAAAAAATAAGACTATTTCAAAAATAGTTCCTCATAGCACCTTTACTTGGCTGAGATTTTGATCCTCTTACAGTTACCGGCTCAGGTCTTTTGAGAGAAAAATAACAACCGCTTTCATATGCATTCCTCACACATTTCTGCACAGTAGGATATTTGCCTGGATTAGTTTTAGGGACAGCTGTTTGAAATTTCCCCTTTTTCATTGCCTCCCTTGGCACAGTCATTATTGATTAAGCCGAAGCCCTTTTGAGTTGCTTGGCACTTGTTGCCACGGTGAAAGGTTTTGAGTACATGTGCCAAAAATCTGACACGCCTGGAAAAAAAACCTTAATACTTTGTCAAGCGATGCGACAATGATGCTTGTTAGGGAAGACACTGTTTCTGTCAGGGTGTGTGTGTATGTGTGTGTGTGTGTGTGTGTGTGTGTGTGTGTGTGTGTGTGTGTGTGTGTGTGTGTGTGTGTGTGTGGGTGTGTGTGTATGTGTGTGTGTGTGTGTGTGTTTGAGATAGAGCGTGGATATCAATGTTTGGAATGTTGTTTTTTCTTGTATCTTTAGAAAGAAAAAAGCAGGCCTACTCCTTCTACAGTTCAGTCAACAACATTCTTGAAAAAGGCCATTACTTCTGAAAACATTCAATATGGCAGTGAACATGAAATAACTTATAAAACTGCCAATCAACAAAGAAGAAGCATAAAGCAGCAAAAAAACTAAAAACGAAACCAACGAATAGGACAAAAGGCAGAGACGTTCTAATATAACTGGCGTGTGATGTGAGCTACTTCCAGGAATCTCGCTTTCGCAGGAGGAACTGTTGCTTATGCTCATTCTGTACTTCTCTTTTTCTTACTACAAATTTGACTCCAAATATCCTGTTGACTTCTTCTCTTAAAGGTGCAGTGTGTAATATGACATCATCAAGAAAGTTCTACAAAGTTCTAGAATGCAACGCTCCCTGGGTAACCCCACCCCTTTAGAATAATAACAGAAGCTACAGTGGCCTTCAAGGACAAGAACAATTCTAAATTTTAAACAATGCTCCTGATGACATTCCAACTATGACACTTTCAAGATGGCGGCACTAGGCCTTGGTCCAAAATATGCAGAAACATGGACATATATGAGACCCTTTCTAAGGGGAAAAAATAATAATTCTAATAATTTTTTCCAGCTATTATGCACTAAATTAAATGCACTTATGGATATTATAATTACTTTCTACAAAATCTGCTAGGAAATAAACCCAAAATTCTACACACTGCAGGTTTAAGGGAACTAAGAATGTTTGTTCAAAAAATAAATAATACTTCATGATTTATATACACACACATTAGGCCTCAAACGATTTCCTTTTTCCCTTTCTGCATTTTATTATTTGAATTAATGTGTCTCATATTCATTTGAATATTGCCATTTAAAACATTATCATGATAACTTTCATTTTGATTATAATTATTATTATTGAATTTGTATTTAAAATGATATGGTGATTTGGCAATATTGTATATTGTATTGTATTACATTCATGCCAATAACGCTTATTAAATTGAATTGTTTTAGCTCAGTTTAGGTTCTTTACATTTACTTACAGTACATTTAAAAGACCATGAATATTTTTTTTCCCAAACCAAAACACTACCACGTACCAGCTTAGGGAATGTGAAATGGAGGGAAAACATCAACCAGAATAATGTATTAAAACTAATGATTACACCATTAAAGTAAATCAATCAGTAATGCAAGCAAAGCATTGGTGTGTGTAGCAAGTTGGTGTGGAGTTGTTGTAAGTGCAGGAGCAAGTAGAGATGATACAGGGTGGATACTGGCTACAGAAAGAGAAAGCGTGACTGTGTCAATACTCTAAACTATCCAAAATCATTCTTAGCTATATTCTAAAGGGTCAATACAGAAAGATTTGTTCGTATGTTGACAACGTTATGATTATCTTTAACAAAAACATGATGAGAACTTTTAACACTGAGGGATTGTTCACGCATGGGTCAGATTTTACAGCCCTAAAGTTCCAGGTGAAATCAATCAGCCGAACACCTTCCCATGACAGCCAGTTATCTGCTCAGGACGGCCGAGACCACTTCAAAGACACAGGAGGAGCGTGGGAAATCCTACAGGGACACACACTTTCTATGTGATAAAATGTTTTGGGTTAAAAGAGTAATCTGTATTTTTTTGCACCGTTATTGTGTTTCCCACTGGTTTGTAATGTTCAGGGGCCTTTTTCTGCGTAGGAAAAAGCGATTTCAGGAAGACATTTAGGTGCTTATTTTACATAGATAGCTACAGGTGACTATGAAAATAACTTGGATATCCTGTATATTGCCAAATTCACATATTTATTCAAACATTCCTTAAAAAAAAAGTTGTTATAATTGCATTTTATTTTCATGTTTCTCTCTTGGCATTCAGTCTGTGGAAAACAAACACGTTTCTTATTGTGCATATGACAAATAAACACTTTGAATCTGGAATGGAATCTTGAATCTTATGTAAGTAATCAACGAGCAACATTTCAAGACGATAACTAGTACTGTATGAATTAGACATTTACCCCAATCACCTGCAGTTTTCAGCATGAAATCCAAAGCTTGAAATTGATCTAAAGTAGCTTAAAGCTGGGGTGGATGATTTGGGGAGAAAATAGCAGTTGGGAGAGAGATTCGAATCCAAATACCTCAACCACTCCACTTGTTCTCTTTGGTCCCTCCCCTATGGTCCCTCCCTGACACGCTCTACACACCAACAACGTCGTGCTAAAGTGAATGGACAGTCCCAACAGCCAATAAGAATTGAAAATCGGAGCCTCGCTCTTATTGGTCAAAGTGTACAGCTCATGTTAACTTTGACCAATTAGAAATCACATACCCCAGCTTTAAATGAAAGCACAAAGGTAAAGTGAAAGGATCACGACCTCGGGTCACAGGGAGTGTGATCAGTGACCCGGGGCAGCGGTCAGGGGGTCTGTTACTCATTTATGGAGGGGTGTGTGTGTGTGTGTGTGTGTGTGTGTGTGTGTGTGTGTGTGTGTGTGAGATTGTTGATGTCGTTCCATCTAGACTCTAAGATAAGTGAAGTTGTGTGAAATGTGTTTGGAATGCGGGAAACTTGGTGCCTGAGAAGATGTCTAAGTCTGAACTGAACTCTGTGTGTGTGTGTGTGTGTGTGTGTGTGTGTGTGTGTGTGTGTGTGTGTGTGTGTGTGTGTGTGTGTGTGTGTGTGTTAGTCTAGGTGTGTATTTGTGTGTGTGTGTCCAAGCATGTTTTTATGTGGAGAGAAAGTGTGAGAAAAAGGCCTGTGTGTGTGTGTGTGTGAGTGTGTGTGTGTCTGTGTGTCTGTGTGTCTGTGTGTGTGTGCGTGTGTGTGTTAGATAAGAAAATGACCACTGTCCACTTCAAACATGCTCCAACCAGCCCCTGAGATTTCAACATGACAATTACAGCACAGCAGCTCTCAGGGGTTAAACGGTCAAACTCAGGCCAGTCAGGGTTTCCAGTTAATAAGTGTGTATGTGTGTATGTATGTGTGTGTGTGTGTGTGCGTGTGTGTGTGTGTGTGCGTGTGTTTGTGTGTGTGAGAGAGCGCAAGCCGTGGCCACCAGCTGTTTTTTTATTACACATTCCACTAGAACGTTCGCTCCTGCTATGTAGAGGTTACATAGATCGCTCTTAAAGGTGTAGTGAGCAAGAAAAAAATTCCAGCGTTAATACACAGCCTCGGCGCTGTAAACTGGTAGCCTGGTGCTACCAGACCATCGTACTTCATTTCATTTGTACAGAAGGTCTGGCAGTGCTGTAATTGGCAAACGTTTACTCATGGAGGCGGGTGTCTGTTAAAGTTTAAAACTATTGGATCGTCACGTGTGTCATGAGCCGGCTTCTGGCAACTGAAACTGGAGCGCGACTTCGACGTCATCGTTCTCAGCCACTCGCTCTGTTCGCTGATTGGACCGGCTGTCGAATCTCCGGCAAAACTGGGAAATGGGCTGTACACCCAGACTGACTACTGAAGGGAAAATAAAATTTGGCCGGAAGTAGGCGGGCGGGCGGAGCCAGGCTAGTAAACTGGTATGTAAAGAAAGGGTTTGTAAAAAAAAAAAGGGGGCTAATCGATTTTGAACATTTCGATAAAAAGTAATTTTGACAACTAGCGGCTGCATTACATGTCTAATATATGCAATACTATTTAAATGTACTGTTTGCTTTAGCCTAGTTCACCAGTAAAACAAGATTTTTAATTGAAGCAAGATTTTTTTAATAAAGAAAGTGGTGTAAAAGAAAGACCCATGTTTTTTTGTTTTGTTTTTTTCCAGCAAAAGGATGAGAAAACATAAGATCATTTAAAAAATAAAGCATTATATAATGCACCACATATTTATCCAGTGAGCAACCTGTGTGTGATTTTCACAATGTTTTTGAATGTCGATTTGATTCCACTTGTTAAACCGACACACACCACACAACTTGAGAAGATTGTGTGTAAGCCGCTCGCATTCCAGCCATCGTATGAAGATAACCCTCTGATATTTGTTTTTCCATGTGTGGCATATGGTAGTAAGAAATGAAAAGAACACATCAACTGAGAAGGAGTGAAGGAAATCAAAACCTACACTTTATACTGTATGCCTGACGTATATTCCTCCTAAAAAATCCCAGAAGAAATACACCAATTGAAGGCAAACCTATAAGACATTATTGCTTGTATGATTGACTTTAAGGCTACTTGAGCAAGGCACCAACAATGCCAAGGTTACAGGTTCAATTCCAACTGAAAACCACTAATGACAGAAATGATGCCTGCTCTACAAACCACTGCACAACTTTGCTGCAATCATAAAATAAAACTGTCAGATGTTAACTGCATTTTCTCTGTGTAATATACAGTGTCTCTCGTTTTACTATTTATAGTCATATGTTTGAGTAGAATGAACATTTTGGTTTTGTACTATAAACTATTGACAACATTTCTACCAAATTCCAATAATTGTTTTGTCATTAAGAGCATTTTCATTAAGTTATGTAGACATGGAGATTTGAGAAAAATCCAGACTGGTCTCTTAATTTTTTCCGGAGATGTAAGAATCCTTCAAATCTGGATATGCAAAGGAAAAACCGCATTGACCACCATTAAAAAAAAAAGATTTTTTTAAAAGACCACCCAGCAAAACTCCCATTACCAGTCACCTCAACCAAACATTCCCCCTTTTCCACATGACCAAACCCTGCTATCACTATCACTGTATTTACATTACTCAGAATGAATGGCCCTAATCGA
>OX442359.1:3156592-3186592 GCA_949357725.1 Hyperoplus immaculatus | reverse complement strand
CTCGCGCACAGAGCTACCTCACCCACTGCAGAATTGATACAGCCCAGCCCAGCTTCTGATATGGGAGGAGGCTTCGCACAATGGTGCCACAACTTCCAACTCTTCTGGACCCTGCTCTTTCTGACAGTGAAGGTGTTGCTCAGAGAGAAAAGGAATGGTAAATGGTAAATGGACTTGACAAAAGAAAGTTTTTTTAATCTAAGGGCCCACTCACACTAGTGCCATTTGCCTGTTCCGTGCTCAGCACGATTCAGCACGATTCCCCCCCCCCCTCCCCACTCCCCCCGCTGGCCCGTGCTCACACTGCTTGTGGCCTGGGCACACTTGCACCTTGCCTACGTCACCGTGCGCGTTTAGGATTTGGAGCGTAGTCTACTTGTAGGCTATACGACTGTTTGTGAATATTTTCATCCGGCCAAATTTGCATCAAATATTCCACTTCCACATTAGAGCAACGAGAATCCTTAAGCTAAGCTATTTTTTTTTTTAATGTAGCCTTGACGTAATAGGTCGCGGTGGACAGTCTCATATTTGTGCAGCACGCTGTTTATTATTAATATAACAGCCCGTCATCAGACCATACGTACCGGATGGTTTTATACACATCGATCGCTCCATCAAATCCAAGTCAGAACTTTTTGTATGGGCAGAGATCGTTTTTTTAAGTGTCTTTATAAAGTTTCTTGTTAGTGTAGGCTACTGTTTCCTTATCACCGGACCGCGGTGTGTTATTTTGGGTTCGTCTCCACCGCCATGCGTAAAGGCAGTTATGAAAGCTGACGGGAGGAAAAAGAAAAAAATCATCTGACGAACGTGAGTAAACACGAAAACCTTTTTGCTTTGCTTTCTGAGCTCACCTATTTAGCTCTCTCCCTCTTTTATTAGCCCACACCTAGGCCTACACACACGTTCATTCTCACACATTATAGCTACAAGTCCAAGTGGTGGGCAATTCTGGTGCCGACTAGTAAGGCAGCGGACGTTAACGGACTATGCATCCTTAATAAATTCACGTCAGGAACGCTGCCTGTGCGCTTGCTTGTGCGCGTGTCATCTCATTAGCATCTGTACTTTGGCCACGGCACACCTCTCCCAGGTGTGCCGTGGCCAAGGGGCTGTTCCGTGCTGGAATACAAGTTGGCGTGGTCAGACTAGCCAAACGTTCTAGACTTTAGTATGCTAATGAGCTTTGGGCCGCGGCCGCGGCCCTAGTGTGAGTGGCCCCTAAACTCCTAAAACAAACACAAAGATGCAACTTAAACATAAGGGCTTTCTTCCTCCTACTCACTGATTTCTGGTATTTACTCTTACTTAATGACAGTTTAACAATACCCAGTAAACAACAATATATACACACACACACACACACACACACACACACACACACACACAGATCTGTGGTTGGATGTGGCAGAGGAAAGTGTTAACACACAATATCTCATTCAAGCCGCTCCTCTTTCTGTAATAAAGCAAAGCCCGATAAACCCTCCCTCTTGTTCCTGCTCTAAAGTACAGCCAGCTCCACTCTGTACACACACATGTCCTAGTTCCCTCCCCTTTAGATCTACAGTCATGTGGGATGGGTGTAACCAGTTGACAGGCCCCATTCACTGCACACACACACGCTGTTCAGAACAGAGCTCAAACTAAGTTTCGGTTCTAGTGAAAGGAAACTCAGACAGTCGCTGACACACACACACACAGAGAGTTGAAATGGCGCAGAAAGGAGTTCAGCTGGATCGGGAAACTTTCTCTTGTTCGATCTGTCTGGATCTACTGAATGATCCGGTGGGTCTTCCCTGTGGACACAGCTACTGCATGAACTGTATCAAAGACTACTGGGATGAAAAGGATAATGAGGAAATCTACAGCTGCCCTCAGTGTAGGCAGACATTCACCCCGAGGCCTCTGCTGCTGAAAAACACCATGTTGGCAGTTTTAGTGGAGGAGCTGAAGAAGACTGGACTCCAAGCTGCTTCTCCTGCCGATCTCTGCTATGCTGGACCTGAAGATGTGGCCTGTGACGTCTGCACTGGGAGAAAACTGAAAGCCCTCAAGTCCTGATCAGCAGTGTATCTGTTATCTCTGCTCTGTGGACGAACACAAAGGCCACGACACAGTGTCAGCTGCAGCAGAACGGACCGAGAGGCAGAAAGAGCTCGAGGGGAGTCGACAAACCATCCAGCAGAGAATCCAGGACGGAGAGAAAGATGTGAAGGTTCTCCAACAGGAAGTGGAGGCTATCAATGGCTCTGCTGATAAAGCAGTGGAGGACAGTGAGAAGATCTTCGCCGAGCTGATCCGTCTCATCCAGAAAAGAAGCTCTGACGTGAAGCAGCAGGTCAGAGCAAAGCAGGAAACTGAAGTGAGTCGAGTCAAAGATCTTCAGGAGAAGCTGGAGCAGGAGATCGCTGAGCTGAAGAGGAAAGACGCTGAGCTGAAGACCCTCTCACACACAGAGGATCACAACCAGTTTCTACACAACTACCCATCCCTGTCAGCACTCAGTGAATCCACATCCAGCATCCACATCCGTCCTCTGAGATACTTTGCGGACGTGACAGCGGCTGTGTCAAAAGCCAGAGATAAACTACAGGACGTCCTGAGAGAGACATGGACACACATCTCACAGACTGTGACTGATGATGTGGATGTTTTACTGTCACAACCAGAGCCCAAGACCAGAGCTGACTTCTTAAGATATTCACGTGAACTCACACTGGATCCAAACACAGCATACACATGGCTGTTATTATCTGAGGGGAACAGAAAAGCTACAAGAATGGGACAACAACAGTCTTATTCTAGTCATCCAGACAGGTTCACTGACAGAGGGCAGGTCCTGAGTGCAGAGAGTCTGACTGGACGTTGTTACTGTGAGGTGGAGTGGAAGGGATATCGAGTTTTTGTAGCAGTTGCATACAAGAATATCAGCAGAGCAGGGGGTGGGATAGAATGTGGATTTGGAGGAAATGATAAATCCTGGGCATTACATTGTAAGCAAAACCAATATTCATTTTGTTTCAAAAATGTCCAAACTCCCATCTCAGGTCCTCCCTCCTCCAGAATAGGAGTGTACCTGGATCACAGTGCAGGTATTCTGTCCTTCTACAGCGTCTCTGAAACCATGACCATGACTCTCCTACACAGAGTCCAGACCACATTCACTAAGCCGCTCTATGCTGGACTACGGCTTCATTCTAATGAAGTCACAGCTGAGTTCTGTAAACTCAAATAGACAAAAGTAATGTAAGGGACAGCAGGTTAGACTGTGTATTTTAATCCTTAAAACGCCCTGGCAACCCAAATTCACTCAGGTCCTTGTAACTATGATATTTTGGGGGGGGTCAACTGAATCCTAATATGTATATGAACGTTAGGAATAACTGTCAACCTTGTGCAAAAATAGTGTCATGTCAATTGGCCGACCATTTGAAAATTTCTGATTCGAATGTTGCATTAGATCTGTACACACACGATTGATCTCCGTTCTAAAATACAATTCCATAAAAAAAAATCTATTTAGTGTTGAAGATTCAAGATTCAAGATGGTTTATTTTGTCATTGTACCAAAACAACGATAATCTGTTTACAGTTATACCCCACCAAGAGACATTGAGAGAGTAACCAAACATGGGAGACAGGAGGGATACACTGACGAGTCGGCAGCGTGCGCTGCGCCCCTTAAAGTAGGAAGGATAAAGAGAACATCAGGGAAAGACAGGTTAAAAAAAATGCTATTCTCACACTCGCTCCTTAGGTGCAGGTGTGTGATTAGTACAATCACACACACACAAGTACAACAAGTACAACAGTTCATGTTTGTTGCTGCGAGATGATAGTTATTGTATTTCTTCACTGCACTGAGATCAGCTGTCAATCAAACTTTATGGGCGGGACTTTGACATCTTCTCATTTGTTTCAATGTAACATATTTCCAGTGTGTCTTTAGCTACGTAGGCTATCAATGCTCATGTTGACTTTAGTTTACCTGAACGGACATTTTGTTGCATGAACGTGTAAAGTTCTCTGTGCTCTAAATGATTGTTGAATATTTGTTTTGATGTATTTGCATGTTGTTGTGTCTCTTTCCTCTGTGTGGGTCTTTAGACAGAAAGCTCTGGATCTTCATTTATCCTACAAATCTTGTACTTTTACCACTTTTTACAAAAAAAAGGTAAATATATCTATAGTTACATCTACATTCCATTGTTTGACAGATCAAATCATACTGTTTAAATTGAGGTTGAAATGTCCTTCTGTGATGTTACGTAAAACTGTAATTTTCATGATCATAATCAATAGAGAAATCATTAATTATTTTTCTTATCATTTCGATTGAAGTCAAGTGAATCTGTACATACAATCATTGAACAGACTTTACTGATGTGATGTGGGAACAAACTGACGATTTACATTATAAATAAAGATGATTTTTTTCAAGAATGTGTTTGTGATTATATTGATACCTGGTGGATAAAATAATTAACTAATAATTGAAATGACAGTGTTCACATTACAGTAAGCAAAACATTTTCACCTTCAGAGACTGTATCTCTCTTAAGAATATTTCAAAGTGAATTACGTAAGTGTGTCTGAATGGGAAACAGAAGCCTGTAGATCAATATTAGAAGCTGTTATCGGCAGCCACACCGCCCCACTCTCATACATTGTGGATGGACCTCATAGGAAAGTAAGGTCCAAATAGTCACCATCTCATCCCCATGGAGCGCTCACCAGAGCATAGTGGAGGTGGTGTAGCAGAGCCCCCCCCCCCTGGATGTGTTCCAGGCCAGATTTCGATGGAACCACAAAACCTGAACATTGCAGAACTGACATCCACCCCAAGAACCAGGTATGGGCGAGCTGTGATAAGACCAGTTAGATTGGACTTATGAATTGAAAATGTTTTGATAACTAGATACATTTCAGAGACTATAATCAAACCAAAATGTTCAGAATGTTCTCGAATGTGTTTAAATGTTGGTAGAAGACAGTTATTTTTGTTTACAAGTATATAAAAAGTCCATGTGTTTATATTTACAACTGCCTGCCATGTTAGAGGCTCAGGAACAAATATATTTTTGATCACTTGAGGTTCTTTATTTGATCAAGATAAAGCTTGTTTTCCTTGTTAGGAAAAAATGCAGTCAAGCAACTTTGGTTAAATGGGGAGATGTGGTGTTATCTGACTAATACACTAATTCACACATTGAAAAACTACAGAGGCTACCTTTGATGATGTCATAGAGATGCGACATAAGGCCTGTGTGTAAGGACCCGATAACAGTGTAGCATGATTAAGTCTAAAATAATATGTATCCCCTATATCTTTTACTATTGGAATGTAGACATTTCTCCATATTTACCAACGGTTTTAGGAATGATCTGATGTATTTCAAAATGTTCTCTAGTAAACAAGTGTTAAACACAGTATCTCTCTCAAACAAGCCGCTCCTCTTGCTGGAATGAAGCAAAGCTTGATAGTCTACATTCATGAAGATGGGTGTAACCCACACACTGTTCAGATCAGAGCTCAAGCTAAGTTTCGGTTCTAGTGAAAGAAAATTCAGACAGTCGCTGACACACAGAGAGAGAGTTGAAATGGCGCAGAAAGGAGTTCAGCTGGATCGGGAAACTTTCTCTTGTTCAATCTGTCTGGATCTACTGAAGGATCCGGTGGGTCTTCCCTGTGGACACAGCTACTGCATGAACTGTATCAAAGACTACTGGGATGAAAAGGATAATGAGGAAATCTATAGCTGCCCTCAGTGTAGGCAGACATTCACCCCGAGGCCTCTGCTGCTGAAAAACACCATGTTGGCAGTTTTAGTGGAGGAGCTGAAGAAGACTGGACTCCAAGCTGTTTCTCCTGCTGATCTCTGCTATGCTGGACCTGAAGATGTGGCCTGTGATTTCTGCACTGGGAGAAAACTGAAAGCCTTCAAGTCCTGTCTGGTCTGTATGATATCTTACTGTGAGAAACACCTCCAGCCTCATTATGATGTGCCTCAATTAAAGAAACACAAGCTGGTGGAGCCTTCCAAGAAGCTCCAGGAGAACATCTGCTCACGTCACGATGAGGTGATGAAGATGTTCTGCCGCACTGATCAGCAGTGTATCTGTTATCTCTGCTCTGTGGACGAACACAAAGGCCACGACACAGTGTCAGCTGCTTCAGAACGGACTGAGAGGCAGAAAGAGCTCGAGGGGAGTCGACAAACCATCCAGCAGAGAATCCAGGACGGAGAGAAAGATGTGAAGGTCCTTCAGCAAGAGGTGAAGGCTATCAATGGCTCTGCTGATAAAGCAGTGGAGGACAGTGAGAAGACCTTCTCCGAGCTGATCCGTCTCATCCAGAAAAGAGGCTCTGTTGTGAAGCAGCAGGTCAGATCAAAGCAGGAAACTGAAGTGAGTCGAGTCAAAGATCTTCAGGAGAAGCTGGAGCAGGAGATCGCTGAGCTGAAGAGGAAAGACGCTGAGCTGAAGACGCTCTCACACACAGAGGATCACAACCAGTTTCTACACAACTACCCATCCCTGTCTGCACTCAGTGAATCTACATCCAGCATCCACATCCGTCCTCTGAGATACTTTGAGGACGTGACAGCGGCTGTGTCAGAAGCCAGAGATAAACTACAGGACGTCCTGAGAGAGACATGGACAAACATCTCACAGACAGTGACTGACTATGTGGATGTTTTACTGTCACAACCAGAGCCCAAGACCAGAGCCGACTTCTTAAGATATTCACGTGAAATCACACTGGATCCAAACACAGCAAACAAACAGCTGTTATTATCTGAGGGGAACAGAAAAGCTACAAGATTGGAACAACATCAGTCTTATTCTAGTCATCCAGAAAGATTCACTGACAGGGGGCAGGTCCTGAGTGCAGAGAGTCTGACTGGACGTTGTTACTGTGAGGTGGAGTGGAGTCGGAATGGGGTTCATGTAGCAGTCGCATACAAGAATATCAGCAGAGCAGGGTTCGGGATAGAATGTACATTTGGAGGAAATGATAAATCCTGGGCATTTTATTGTTTGCAAAGCAAATGTACATTCTGGTACAAAAATGTCCAAACTCCTGTCTCAGGTCCTCCGTCCTCCAGAATAGGAGTGTACCTGGATCACCGTGCAGGTATTCTGTCCTTCTACAGCGTCTCTGAAACCATGACCATGACTCTCCTACACAGAGTCCAGACCACATTCACTCAGCCGCTCTATGCTGGACTATGGCTTTATTCTAATGGAGTCACTGCTGAGTTCTGTAAACTCAAATAGACAAAAGTAATTAAAGGGACAGTACGTTTAACTCTGTATTTTAATCCTTAAAGGCCCTGGCAACCCAAATTCACTAAATCTTTGTAACTGTTATTTGGGGGGTAAACTGAATGCTAATATGTATATTAAAGGAGTTAGGAATATCTGTCAACCCCACGCAAAATTACTGTCATGTCAGTTGGTCGACCATTTGAAAATTCCTGATTTGAATGTTGCTTTAGATCTTGTTTTCACACATCACACGATTGATCTCCGTTCTAAAATACAATTCTATAAAAAAAAAATCTATCTAGTCTTCATGTTTGTTGCTGGGAGATGATTGTTATTGCATTTCGTCACTGCATTGAGATCAGCTGTCAATCAAACTTTATGGGCGGGACTTTGACATCTTCTCATTTGTTTTTTTGTAAAATATTATCTTTGTGTGTTTAGCTATGGAGGCTATCAATGCTAATGTTGACTTTAGTTTACCAGAACTGACGTATCTCTGCATGAACGTGTAAACTTCTCTGTGCTCTAAATTTGATTGTTGAATATTTGTGTTGATGTATGTGCATGTTGTTGTGTCTCTTTCCTCTGTGTGGGTCTTTAGACAGAAAGCTCTGGATCTTCATTTATCCTACAAATCTTGTACTTTTACCACTTTTTACAAAAAAAAGGTAAATATATCTATAGTTACATCTACATTCCATTGTTTGACAGATCAAATCATACTGTTTAAATTGAGGTTGAAATGTCCTTCTGTGATGTTATGTAAAACTGTAATTTTCATGATCATAATCAATAGAGAAATCATTAATTATTTTTCTTATCATTTCGATTGAAGTCAAGTGAATCTGTACATACAATCATTGAACAGACTTTACTGATGTAATGTGGGAACAAACTGACGATTTACATTATAAATAAAGATGATTTTTTTCAAGAATGTGTTTGTTATTGTCTTTATACCCGGTGGATAAAATAATTAACTAATAATTGAAATGACAGTGTTCACATTACAGTAAGCAAAACATTTTCACCTTCAGAGACTGTATCTCTCTTAAGAATATTTCAAAGTGATTTACGTAAGTGTGTCTGATTTGGAAACAGAAACCTGTAGATCAGTATTTGAAACTGTTATCGGCAGCCACACCGTCCCACTCTCATACATTGTGGATGGACCTCATAGGAAAGTCAGGTCCAAATCGTCACCATCTCATCCCCATGGAGCGCTCACCAGAGCAGAGTGGAGGTGGTGTAGCAGAGCCCCCCCCCCCTGGATGTGTTCTGGGCCAGAGTTCAACGTAACCACAAAACATGAACATTGCAGAACTGACATCCACCCCAAGAACCATGTATGGGCGAGCTGTGATAAGACCAGTTAGATTGGACTTATGAATTGAAAATGTGTTGATAACTAGATACATTTCAGAGACTATAATCAAACCAAAATGTTCAGAATTTTCTTGAATGTGTTTAAATGTCGGTAGAAGAAAGTTATTTTTGTTTACAAGTATATAAAAAGTCCATGTGTTTATATTTACAACTGCCTGCCATGTTAGAGGCTCAGGAATAAATATATTTTTGATCACTTGAGGTTCTTTATTTGATCAAGACAAAGCTTGTTTTCCTTGTTAGGAAAACATGCAGTCAAGCAACTTTGCTTAAATGGGGAGATGTGGTGTTATCTGACTAATACACTAATTCACACATTGAAAAACTACAGAGGCTACATTTGATGATGTCATAGAGATGCGACATAAGGCCTGTGTGTAAGGACCCGATAACAGTGTAGCATGATTAAGTCTAAAATAATATGTATCCCCCCATATCTTTTACTATTGGAATGTAGACATTTCTCCTTATTTACCAACGGTTTTAGGAATGATCTGATGTATTTCCAAATGTTCTCTAGTAAACAAGTGTTAAACACAGTATCTCTCTCAAACAAGCCGCTCCTCTTGCTGGAATGAAGCAAAGCTCGATAGTCTACATTCATGAAGATGGGTGTAACCCACACGCTGATCAGATCAGAGCTCAAGCTAAGTTTCGGTTCTAGTGAAAGCAAACTCAGACAGTCGCTGACACACACACAGAGAGAGTTGAAATGGCGCAGAAAGGAGTTCAGCTGGACCGGGAAACTTTCTCTTGTTCGATCTGTCTGGATCTACTGAAGGATCCGGTGACTCTACACTGTGGACACAGCTACTGCAAGAACTGTATCAAAGACTACTGGGATGAAAAGGATAATGAGGAAATCTACAGCTGCCCTCAGTGTAGGCAGACATTCACCTCGAGGCCTGTGCTGCTGAAAAACACCATGTTGGCAGTTTTAGTGGAGGAGCTGAAGAAGACTGGACTCCAAGCTGCTCCTGCTGATCACTGCTATGCTGGACCTGAAGATGTGGCCTGTGATTTCTGCACTGGGAGAAAACTGAAAGCCGTCAAGTCCTGTATGGTGTGTATTGCTTCTTACTGTGAGAAACACCTCCAGCCTCATTATGAATCTCCTGCATTTAAAAAACACAAGCTGGTGGACCCATCCAAGAAGCTCCAGGAGAACATCTGCTTTCGTCATGATGAGGTGATGAAGATGTTCTGCCGCACTGATCAGCAGTGTATCTGTTATCTCTGCTCTGTGGACGAACACAAAGGCCACGACGCAGTGTCAGCTGCAGCAGAACGGGCCGAGAGGCAGAAAGAGCTCGAGGGGAGTCGACAAACCATCCAGCAGAGAATCCAGGATGGAGAGAAAGACGTGAAGGTGCTTCAACAGGAGGTGGTGGCTATCAATGGCTCTGCTGATAAAGCAGTGGAGCACAGTGAGAAGACCTTCACCGAGCTGATCCGTCTCATCCAGAATAGAAGCTCTGATGTGAAGCAGCAGGTCAGATCAAAGCAGGAAACTGAAGTGAGTCGAGTCAAAGATCTTCAGGAGAAGCTGGAGCTGGAGATCGCTGAGCTGAAGAGGAGAGACGCTGAGCTGAAGACGCTCTCACACACAGAGGATCACAACCAGTTTCTACACAACTACCCATCCCTGTCTGCACTCAGTGAATCTACATCCAGCATCCACATCCGTCCTCTGAGATACTTTGAGGACGTGACAGCGGCTGTGTCCAAAGCCAGAGATAAACTACAGGACGTCCTGAGAGAGACATGGACAAACATCTCACAGACAGTGACTGACGTTGTGGATGTTTCACTGCCTCAACCACAACCAGAGCCCAAGACCAGAGCCGACTTCTTAAGATATTCACGTGACATCACACTGGATCCAAACACAGCAAACACAAATCTGTTATTATCTGAGGGGAACAGAAAAGCTACAAGATTGGAACAAAAACAGTCTTATTCTAGTCATCCAGACAGATTCACTAGCTGGGGTCAGGTCCTGAGTGCAGAGAGTCTGACTGGACGTTGTTACTGTGAGGTGGAGTGGAGGGGGTATGGGGTTGATGTAGCAGTCGCATACAAGAATATCAGCAGATCAGGGGGCGGGATAGAATGTACATTTGAAGGAAATGATAAATCCTGGGCGTTATATTGCTCCAAAAACAGTTTACAATTATGTTTCAACCAAGTCCAAACTCCCGTCTCAGGTCCTCCCTCCTCCAGAATAGGAGTGTACCTGGATCACAGTGCAGGTATTCTGTCCTTCTACAGCGTCTCTGAAACCATGACCATGACTCTGCTACGCAGAGTCCAGACCACATTCACTCAGCCGCTCTATGCTGGACTAGGGTTTCCTCATTATTATGGAGCCACTGCTGAGTTCTGTAAACTCAAATAGACAAAAGTAATTTAAGGAACAGAAGGTTAGACTGTGTATTTTAAATCCTTAAAGGCCATGGCAACCCACATGTACTAAATCCTTGTAACTATGTTATTTGGCAGGTAAACTGAATTCTAATATTTATATTAAAAGGATTTAGGAATATCTGTTAACGCTGTGCAAAAATGACTGTCATGTCAGTTGGTCGAAAAAATTCCTGATTCAGATGTTGCATTAGATCTGTACACACACGATTGATCTCCGTTCTTAAATATAATTCTATAAAAAAAAATCTATTTAGTCTTCATGTTTGTTGCTGAGAGATGATTGTTGTTGTTTTTCTTCACTGCATTGAGGTCAGCTGTCAATCAAACTTTATGGGCGGGACTTTGACATTTTCTCATTAGTTTTTCTGTTAAATGTTTCCTGTTTGTCTTTAGCTACGGAGGCTATCAATGCTAAGGTTGACTTTAGTTTAACAGAACTGACTTATCTCTTCAGGAATGTGTAAACTTCTCTTTGCCCTAAATATGATTGTTGAATATTTGTTTTGATGTATTTGCATGTCGTTGTGTCTTTTTCCTCTGTGAGGGTCTTTAGACAGAAAGCACTGGATCTTCATTCACCCTACAAATGTTGTACTTGTACCACTTTTTACAACAAATTGGTAAATATATCTATAGTTACATCTACATTCCATTTTTTGACAGATCAAATCATACTGTTTTAATTGAGGTTGAAATGTCCTTCTGTGATGTTATATAAAACTGTAATTGTCATGATCATATTCAATAGAGAAATCATTCATTATTTTTCTTATAATTTAGATTGAAGTCAAGTGAATATGTACATGAAATCATTGAACAGACTTTACTGATGTAATGTGTGAACAAACTGACAGTTTACATTATAAATAAAGATTTTCTTTTTTCAGGAATGTGTTTGTTATCTTCTTCATACCTGGTGGATAAAATGATGAACTAATAATTGAAATGACAGTGTTCACATTACAGTAAGCGAAACATTTTCACCTTCAGAGACTGTCTCTCTTTTAAAATATTTCAAAGTGATTTACGTAAGTGTGTCTGATTTGGAAACAGAAGCCTGTAAGATCAGTAGTTGTAGCTGTTATCGGCAGCCACACCACCCCACTCTCATACATTGTCGATGGACCTCATGGGAAAGTCAGGTCCAAATCGTCACCATCTCATCCCCATGTAGCGCTCACCAGAGCAGAGTGGAGGTGGTGTAGCAGAGCCCCCCCCCCCCCTCCCCTGGATGTGTTCCGGGCCAGAGTTCAACGGAACCACAAAACCTGAACATTGCAGAACTGACATCCACCCCAAGAACCAGGTATGGGAGAGCTGTGATGAGAGCAGTTAGATTGGACTTATAAAATGAAAACGTATTGAGAACTAGAGACTTTTCCGAGACAACAAACATACCAGAATGTTGATTATGTTCTCAAATGTGATTAAATGTTGGTAGAACCTTGTTGAACAAGACAGTTATTTTTGTTTACAATGATAGAAAAGTCCATGGTTTCTTGTTTACAATTGCGTGCCATATTTTCGAGGCTCAGGAAGAAATATATGTTTGATTACTTTGGGGTGAGATTTATTTTATCAAGACAAAGCTTGTTTTCCTTGTTCAGATAAAATGCAGTCAAGCCACTTTGCTTAAATGGGGAGATGTGGTGTTATCTGACTAATACACAGAGTTACAGTGAAAGACTACAGAGGCTACCTTTGATGATGTCATTCAATTGCGACATAAGGGCAGTCTGTGAGGACCTGATAACAGTGTAGCATGTGAGAGTTGTGAATAAACACTCATGGTTATAGACAGAATGACTCACACGTTTAATTTAAGAATAAAACAAGGACAAGCTTCGCAGAAATGTAGTGGAGTCAACAGTACAATATTTGTCTTCGAAATGTAGTGGAGTGGAAGTCATGAGTTTCCAAAAAAGCAGATAATCAACTTGAATACATAAGGTCAAAACATTTACTTAACTTCAGTACTCAATTCAATTTACTCTGTCACTGGCCACCACTGGATATTACACATATTTAAATCTCTCTTTACTGGTGTTGTGATCAGTGAAGTTTTTACATGTCTTCCTGCAGGTCAACAACTGAACTGTTTGGCCTTAAGCACCCTCCTTGGTTGGCATAATAAACAAATTTTACTCTTGTTCTCAAGTTGATATCAGCAGGCACTGTGACATTTATGGCACACCTATGATAAGGTATAAAGTAATGTGTATCCCCCTGTAACTTTTACTATAGGAATGTAGAAACTTCTCCTTGTTCACCAAAGGTATTAGGAATGATCTGATGTATTTCCAAATGATCTCTAGTAAAAAACTGTTAAACACAGTATCTTTCTCATACAAGCCACTCCTCTTGCTGTAATAAAGCAAAGCTTGATAAACCCTCCCTCTTGTTCCTGCTCTAAAGTACAGCCAGCTCCACTCTGTACACACACATGTCCTAGTTGCCTCCCCTTTAGATCTACAGTCATGTGGGATGGGGGTAACCAGTTGACAGGCCCCATTCACTGCACACACACACGCTGTTCAGATCAGAGCTCAAACTAAGTTTTGGTTCTAGTGAAAGTAAACTCAGCCAGTCACTGACACACACACAGAGAGAGAGAGTTGAAACGGCGCAGAAAGGAATTCAGCTGGACCGGGAAACTTTCTCTTGTTCGATCTGTCTGGATCTACTGAAGGATCCGGTGGGTCTTCCCTGTGGACACAGCTACTGCATGAACTGTATCAAAGACTACTGGGATGAAAAGGATAATGAGGAAATCTACAGCTGCCCTCAGTGTAGGCAGACATTCACCCCGAGGCCTCTGCTGCTGAAAAACACCATGTTGGCAGTTTTAGTGGAGGAGCTGAAGAAGACTGGACTCCAAGCTGCTTCTCCAGTCGATCTCTGCTATGCTGGACCTGAAGATGTGGCCTGTGATTTCTGCACTGGGAGAAAACTGAAAGCCATCAAGTCCTGTCTGGTCTGTATGGTATCTTATTGTGAGAAACACCTCCAGCCTCATTTTGAATTACCCATATTTAAGAAACACAAGCTGGTGGAGCCATCCAAGAAGCTCCAGGAGAACATCTGCTCTCGTCACGATGAGGTGATGAAGATGTTCTGCCGCACTGATCAGCAGTGTATCTGTTATCTCTGCTCTGTGGACGAACACAAAGGCCACGACACTGTGTCAGCTGCAGCAGAACGGACCGAGAGGCAGAAAGAGCTCGAGGTGAGTCGTCAAACCATCCAGCAGAGAATCCAGGACAGAGAGAAAGATGTGAAGGTCCTTCAACAGGAGGTGGTGGCTATCAATGGCTCTGCTGATAAAGCAGTGGAGCACAGTGAGAAGACCTTCACCGAGCTGATCCGTCTCATCCAGAAAAGAAGCTCTGATGTGAAGCAGCAGCTCAGATCCAAGCAGGAAACTGAAGTGAGTCGAGTCAAAGATCTTCAGGAGAAGCTGGAGCTGGAGATCGCTGAGCTGAAGAGGAGAGACGCTGAGCTGAAGACGCTCTCACACACAGAGGATCACAACCAGTTTCTACACAACTACCCATCCCTGTCAGCACTCAGTGAATCTATATCCAGCATCCACATCCGTCCTCTGAGATACTTTGAGGACGTGACAGCGGCTGTGTCCGAAGCCAGAGATAAACTACAGGACGTCCTGAGAGAGACATGGACAAACATCTCACAGACTGTGACTGATGATGTGGATGTTTTATTGTCACAACCAGAGCCCAAGACCAGAGCTGACTTCTTAAGATATGCACATGACATCACACTGGATCCAAACACAGCATACAAAGAGCTGTTATTATCTGAGGGGAACAGAAAAGCTACAAGAATGGACCAACAACAGTCTTATTTTAGTCATCCAGACAGATTCACTAACTGGGATCAGGTCCTGAGTGCAGAAAGTCTGACTGGACGTTGTTACTGTGAGGTGGAGTGGAGGGGGTATCGAGTTTTTGTAGCAGTCGCATACAAGAATATCAGCAGAGCAGGGGTCGGGATAGAATGTGCATTTGGAAGAAATGATAAATCCTGGGCATTAGATTGTGTGAAAAAAAAATGTACATTTTCGTACAACAATGTCCAAACTCCCGTCTCAGGTCCTCCGTCCTCCAGAATAGGAGTGTACCTGGATCACCGTGCAGGTATTCTGTCCTTCCACAGCATCTCTGAAACCATGACCATGAAACTCCTACACAGAGTCCAGACCACATTCACTCAGCCACTCTATGCTGGACTATGGCTTTATTCTAATGGAGACAGTGCTGAGTTCTGTAAACTCAAATAGACAAAAGTAATTAAAGGGACAGCAGGTAAGACTGTGTATTTTTATCCTTAAAGGCCCTGGCAACCCAAATTCACTCAATCCTTGTAACTATGTTATTTGGGGGGTAAACGGAATGCTAATATTTATATTAAAAGGAGTTAGGAATATCTGTCAACGCTGCGCAAAAATATTGTCATGTCAGTTGGTCGAAAAAATTCCTGATTCGGATGTTGCATTAGATCTTGTTTTCACACATCACACGATTGATCTCCGTTCTAAAATACAATTCTATAAAAATATTTAGTCTTCATATTTGTTGGTGGGAGGGTTAGGGTTAGATTGTTGAATTGTTGTATTTCTTCACTGCACTGAGATCAGCTGTCAATCAAATTTTATGGGCGGGACTTTGACATCTTCTCATTTGTTTTTCTGTAAAATGTTTCCTGTGTGTGTTTAGCTACGGAGGCTATCAATGCTAATGTTGACTTTAGTTTAACGGACTTTTCTCTGCATGAACGTGTAAACTTCTCTGTGCTCTAAATATGATTGTTGAATATTTGTTTTGATGTATTTGCATGTTGTTGTGTTTCTGCCTCTGTCTTTAGAGAGAAAGCACCAACAATTAATTTATCCTACAAATCTTGTTCTTGCAACGTTGTACAATGGCAAAAAAAAAAAAATTGTTTTAAATATCAATAAATGTATATATAGTTAAATTTGATTGTTTGACAGATCAAAATGTTGGTTAAATTGAGGTAGAAATGTTGTACTATGATAATGATATTATTATTTTTATTTTCGTAATATAAAACTAAGTATCATGATCATAATCAAAAGAGAAATCAGTCATTGTTTTCCCTTTTACACACTTGAGATTGAATCAATGAACAGACTGATGTGATGTGTAAAAAACTGACGATTTACATTGTAAATAAAGATTTTTTTTTTTCAAGAATGAACAAAGTGTTTGGTTCTTGTCTTCATACAAAGCTGGTGGATAAAATAAGCAACTAATTCATATGATAGAGTACAGTGTTCACGTTACATTTTGTCTTGCTACAGAGTAGACAGTCACCTTCGGCATGTGTCTGTCTTTCTAAGAATATTTGAAAGTGAATTTCGTAAGTGTGTCTGAATTGAGAACAGAAGCCTGCAGATCAATATTTGAACGCAAGTACTTTGGTTTACTCCCTAGTGGGTGTGTTCACATGCATGTCTGTTTGTGTGATTTTGAGGGAGTGTGTGTGTGTGTGTGTGTCTTTGAGAGTGTGTGCGTGTGTCTTTGAGAGTATGTGTGTGTGTCTGTATGCCTGTCTGCGTGTGTGTGCCTGTGTCTGTGTGTTTCTGTATGTGTGTTTCTGAGGGAGTGTGTGTGTGTGTCTTTGAGAGTATGTGTGTGTGTGTGTGTCTGTGTGTTTCTGTATGTGTGTTTCTGAGTGTGTGCCTGTGTCTGTCTGCCTGTACGTGTGTGTGTGCCTGTGTGTGCCTGTGTGTGTGTGTGTGTGCCTGTGTGGCGGACTGCCTCGGGCGGTGCTAGTGGGACCGATGCCAGACGGTTTACTGTCTGGAATTTGATGGGGTCTGGTAATGTTTTATATGCACTCTCCTCCATGATACATTATGAATGAGGAGCACCTCACACACACAAAACAACAGAGACTTTAGATATGGACAGACAAGAGCAGTGTGTATGCAATGCGTGTATAAAAGTATTATTCCTTTAATTTATAATTTTTCTTTGTATCACTACCAAAACAAACACAACAGTAAAATGTTGAACAACATCTCTCATTTTGACAGCTTTGGGTTACATTGTAACACAGGGAGAGTCACACACACACACACACACACACAGTGACAAACAAGTGCACACACACACAGCACTAAAAGTTTCATATCATCTCTTCTCGAGGCAATTTATGGCTCAATATGACACACACACACACACACACACACACACACACACACACACACACACACACACACACACACACACACGGTCTTTCTCCTACTCTGAACCCTGAGGTCTCCTATTTCCTCACTTTCCCACAGATGTCTCTTTCAATGATACAATATTGATTTATTGTCCAACCATGACACAGAGAGAGAGAGAGAGAGAGAGAAAGAGGGAGAGTGAGAGGGAGAGAGAGAGAGGGAGACAGAGAGAGACAGAGAGAGGGAGAGCGAGGGAGGGAGGGATAGAGAGAGACAGAGAGAGAGAGAGGGAGGGAGACAAGGACAGAGAGAAAGAGAGAGAAGGGGTCAGGGAGAGAGAGAGACAGAGAGAGAGAGAAAGAGAGAAAGAGAGAGAGATATTGAGCCGGTGAGAGTGAGGGGAAGAGACACAGAAAGTGAAACATTATATTAATGTCACTGAACTGTCTGCTTTTGCTGTTGTCAAATAATTGTCACACTGTCATTAACTAAACAATTTTTTTAAGATACATATATATTTTTTTTATGCTTTATTGATAGTGTAGAGACAGAGTTGAAATGGGGCAGAGAGGGGAGTGACATGCAGAGAACGACCGCGGGCTGGAATCGAACCCGGGTCCACTGCTGGCCGAGGCCCATGGGGGGGACGCCCTACCAACTGAGCTAAGGGCGCCCCTAACTAAACAATTTTTATTATTGTAATTAGTATAACCTTGAATTATACTTGAGAGATCGCAGAGTGACCCTCATTTGAAATGACATTGAGTCAAACAAAACAATGAAAATTCAACATAAAAATCGACAGAAAAGTGAAGTTACAAACAGAGTAAAGAGAAAATATAAAAAGAAAAGAAAGAAGAAAAATAGTCAAAACCATAACAAACCATTGAATAATTGATTGACATATTGTATTGTATTAAATCCAGGATCCTAAAAAGCTCTAGAACCAAATCAGAATGACTACATTGATACAACTAAAGATTTAGAGAGATACAAAGACAGTAATGTAAAATGTCTGGCTATTACAATGACATGAACGGTCATTTGTTAAATTATCATTGTAGAGAGTCAGACCAACTCCAAGTCTTTTTCTTCTGTGCTGAAAGCTGAATGGAGGGCAGCAGCGGACACTGAGTCACTTCCAGAAGCAATGAGGTCGCCGGTTAATAAAGCAAATTAATTATTGAGTGTGTGTGAGAGAGAATACACACTGGGCAGTTCATTACTGTCTCCTAGGCAACATGTGGAGTGGCCTCTTCTGAAAATTGAATAAGGCAGGCATCTGTCAGCGAGACAACTTTTTTTCAAATGTCTTTGCAACTATAACATGTGATTAAGGTTCTCCTGTTTCATTATGTAGAGGGGTTTGTTTTACACAGTGTAGGCCTATTCTGAGACTATACAGCTCCGGAAAAAATGAAGAGACCAGTCTGGATTTTTCTCAAATCTTCATCCCTATACATAACTTATTGAAAATGCTCTTAATGATAACAAATGTATTGGAATTTTGAAGAAATGTTGTCAGTAGTTTATAGTAAACCAAAATGTTCATTCTACTCAAACCTATGCCTATAAATAGTAGCTACAACGAGAGACACTGAACATTTGGAGCGGTCTCTTCATTTTTCCAGAGCTGTAGTATAGACATGGGAAAGGCAAAATTTTTTTTTTTTTAAGCACTGGTCTTTTTTGAGATTTTTGGCTATTTTGCTTCCATAACATGTCGTGTTTCATACCGGTGTACATAAGAAGGTCCAAAATGTAGGTGTATGTGTTTATTTGACTAAATCTTGTCTGTTGGCGTCTGTATATTACTCGTGGCATTTAAACATTACAGAATAATAAGAAAAGTTTTTGATTTAGTTAACTATTCTTTGTTATATTTATTTATTTTCTATTTATTTTATCTATCTATTTTTAGTTTTTCTTTACTCTGAATGTTCAGTTTTTAGGGTGGGGGGGGAAGGGTGTTCTATAAATGTAAATTTAAATGTTAATGTGGGTATGGCAATGTGTAATTTAACGCCTAAACCAATATATAAAAGAATATACAGCTCTGGAAAAAAAAATGAAGAGACCACTCCAAATGTTCAGTGTCTCTCGTTTTACTATTTATACGCATATGTTTGAGTAGAATGAACATTTTGGTTTTATAATATAAACTACTGACAACATTTCTACCAAATTCCAATAAATTTTTTGTCATTAAGAGCATTTTTAATAAGTAATGTAGAGATGAAGATTTAAGAAACATCCAGACTGGTCTCTTAATTTTGTCCAGAACTCTGTGTGTGTGTGTGTGTGTGTGTGTGTGTGTGTGTGTGTATATATATATATATATATCACGCAACTTTGTAATTTCTGAGCTGCCAGTGTATGCAAATGTATGGTATATTGTTTGGTTGCTAGCTGCCCAGGCGTTGCTACATTTATCTCTCTGCTAGATTTGGCTTCATATCTGATCAACAACAATGGCAGAGAAGCGAAGCCACTACAATCTATCAATGGAGAGACCAGAGTTGATGCAAATGTACTATGTCACACACCCATCCTGCTTCCGCTATCTGAACCAATGAATTCTCTAGTGTCGTTACTCTATCATGACAGTTAAGATCGTAAGATAAGAACTGCTGTGCATGTGTGAGTGAGTCAGTGTGTTCGGTAAAACAGAACACACTGGTTGAAAAAATACTTTCAATGTGTGACAGAGAGAGAAGGAGAGAGAGAGAGAGAGAGAGAGAGAGAGAGAGAGAGAGAGAGAGAGAGAGAGAGAGAGTGAGTGAGTGAGTGAGAGAGAGAGAGAGAGAGAGAGAGAGAGAAGGAGAGAGAGAGAGTGAGTGAGTGAGTGAGTGAGTGAGAGCGAGTGAGTGAGTGAGTGAGTGAGTGAGTGAGAGTGAGTGAGTGAGTGTGAGTGAGTGAGTGTGTGTGTGTGAGAGAGAGCGAGTGAATGAGTGTGAGTGAGTGAGTGAGTGAGTGAGTGAGTGAGTGAGTGAGTGAGTGAGTGCGTATGTATACGTGTATGTGTGTGTGTGTGTGTGTGTGTTGGTATTGTCTAAGTCAAATCACAAGTTGACAACATCTTGACACATCACAAAGCCTAGCACAGGTTGACAAAAGCACACACCAGCAAAAATAAACTATTTCATCGAATTCACACCCAACTTTGACACATTGCAGCCACCGTACAATTACCATTTTATCTGCATGACATGACGCCCTGGGCTGTGCCAGCTGTGATTTAAAATCTAGGGTTTCAGTTGCTTTTTAATTCATACTTTTGGCATTTAGCTGATACCAGGGGTACAGGAAGGGAGAATACATTACTTTTACACATTAATGTCCACAGTGGAATTTAAATGGTAAATGGACTCCATGTATATAAATCGCTTTTCTCAGATTTTCTCAGCCCCAAAGCGCTTTACATTATCTTGCCTCATTCACCAACACACTCACATACCGTATGTCTGTGTGCAATATATTTTTCTTTAATTTTGTTATGTGTAGCCACCTCTAGACAGTTTGGACAACACATTTAGTCTTTTTACTGCAAACACACAAACAATGTGGTTAGGCTTTTCCTTAACACATTCAAAAGGTGCTACAAGGAACTTTTAAATATTTCTGAAACAGTCGAATTTTTCCTCTGATGATCATAAATTACATGTAACAGCAAACTAGACCATCAGTACTTTTATATAGTTTTTCTTAATGCCTTTGTCGTGGGTATACGCTCACCCAGGAACAACAGCTGGCGTAGTAAAAAACACTACCGCTTCTGTCCAAAGGGGGCGCAAGAATTAACAAAAACTGAAAGTTCCTCAGAGCACCTTTAACTGTGGTTACTCAACTTCTTATTCATAACAAGAAATTGTTCAAAACACGAAAGCATTTGGTATGAACAAATTAATTAAACTTTTGCAGATTATTCTGACAGAGTAACTGACATACTTGGCAAGCTTTTCAAATATTTGTACATTGCATTGAACAACATTGCATTGAGTGAGTCACATATCCACCATAGTATCTACCTTTTGCTGTATATTTCCCCTTTCCTAACACACACACACACACACACACACACACACACAGAGAACAGCCCGAACAGCTCATCTGTCCAACACAAAATTAGGAGGCCACTCTCTTCTGCTCCTTGTTGCTACGGCAACCGCTCAGAACATACAGAGTTTTTTTTTTTTTTTTCTCTGCTCGGGGTCTAGCAGCGTGGCAGTATTATTCACCACGGGCACACACACACACACACACACACACACACACAGAGAGTAATTCCCTGTCACCTGCCTGCTGTGTCTCTGGGTATACCTCTGGAAAAGAACATCTAACCCCCACAAGCAACGACACACACACACACACACACACACACACACACACACACAGACACAGACACAGACACCTCTACACACACACACACACACACTCTCTCTCTATTGTGGGAACAGCGGGGCAACAGTTACCATGGCAATATCGATGGTTATCTTTTTCGCCCACCTGCACATCAACAGGTGAGCTCTGTAATGTGGATTTGTCGCGCTGTCACACACAGACGAGGAAGTCCACAGGGGAGCACACACACACACACACACACACACACACACACACACAAAGCCTTATCTGTACACTTTTAACATGAACCACAAATGTTTGTATTATCAAGCTTTACATATATCTGTGTGTGCGTTTGCATAAACACACACATGCATACCGGAAGAATTTTGGGTTTTATTTCCTAGCAGATTTTGTAGAAAGTAATTATAATATCCATAAGTACATTTAATTTAGTGCATAATAGCTGAAAAACATGTTTTGAAAAACCTTTAAAGGTGCAGTGTGTAATATGACATCATCAAGAAAGTTCTACAAAGTTCTAGAATGCAACGCTCCCTGGGTAACCCCAACCCTTTAGAATAATAACAGAAGCTACAGTGGCCTTCAAGGACAAGAACAATTCTAAATTTTAAACAATGCACCTGATGACATTCCAAAAACATGGATGCCTCCATAAGACTTGCCTGCTCAATGTACAAAATGTAATATTAATATTTGTAATTCTCTGCTCAGGAGGATAATTCAGATTATTGGCAGAGGTGATTTTACACCAATGAGGACATATTTATGAATGAGGATATTGATTTTAGCTAATGAATTACTTAAAATGTTACACAGTGTCCCTTTAAGGCTAGTGCAGTTACATAGCACAATTCAGACACAAGTTAATTCAAAATACTTCACAGAGGCGTAGAAATACATTGAAAATTAAGACATAAGACAATGTTGTAATTGTAGATACAAGAGATAATAGCCCCATACACCCAGAAAATGCATCAAAACATACATAGATGTATATGAATAGATATGTGACATGCACATGCCATACAATGTAATTGATTCATTCATTCAGTTTTAGAGTGTTGTCTACAACTGACTGTTTTTCAGAGACACAGACAGACACACACACACACACACCCCCCACACACACACAGCACATGTAGATACACTATCTCCACGAACACACAACCCATCTAACAGGCAGTCATTTGTTGTTTTTCATGTAAAAAATCTGATGCACCCTCTCTCTCACAAACAGACTAAATGCCCCCCCCCACACACACCCCCCCCCCCCCCCCCCACACACACACACACACAGCCCACCCACCCCCCACACACACACACACACACCCCTTTCTGCCTAGCCCCCATCAGTCATATCCATAATTGGGTGTCCATTATGCCAGAGTTCATTTGCAGTGTTCCGGTTGGAGTGTTTACCAGATGTCTGCTGGTAGCGCTAACATGATTAGCCGCCGTTACGCTAATTCATTGGGTTGATTCCGCCGGGAGCTCGAACATCATTCGCCTGGATTCAGAAAATATGTGAAATTTCTGTTTTTGTACTGAAAAAATAAATGTTTGTGATGTGATGAGGATAGTTGAGTGTCCACAGTGTGTGTGTGTGTGTGTGTGTGTGTGTGTGTGTGTGTGTGTGTGTGGGGGGGGGTGTTTGTGTGAGTGAGTGAGTGAGTGAGTGAGTGTGTGTCTGTGTGTGTGTGGGCGTGAATGCGTCTGTGTGTCTGTCTATCTGTGTGTGTGTGTGTGTGCGCGTGTGTGTGCGCGTGTGTGTATCTATGTGTGCCTTCGTGTGTGTGTGTGTGTGTGTGTGTGTGCACGTGTCTGTCTATGTGTGTATCTATGTGTGCCTTCGTGTGTGTGTGTGTGTCTGTCTGTGTGTGTATGTGTACACACTGTTTGTGACAAGCCGCCTGTTTCTCCTTGCAGAATACTAAAAACTCTCCGAGCAACGGTTTTCTCTAACAACATGACTTTGACAAATTCCCGAGGATTTATCACGGTTACAGATCTAAGCGAGATGGATGCAGAATGTTACAGCCGTTCTGATTTACTTTAGAAAAAACAGAACGAGAATTTAACAAGGTTGAGAAAGAAAGTGCACTCGCTCTTAAATGCCCAATCATATATTAAAACTGTCAGGTACCGTTTTGAGGTCACTTAGACAAAACTGGCCCTGCGTTCCAATCCCCAAACTTCCCTACTATTTAGTAGGCCAGAAAAAGATTTAGGATGTCCCAATACATGCACATCCATTGTAGTATGCTGAAAATACATAAATACCGCACCAAGTCCAATAGCATTTAGGAGTATTTGTCTTTTTTCTTGACATTTTCTCGACATAATGAAAAAAAAAATCCTTAACTGAATTTTTTTTTCTCTCCCGTGGCCCTAAAGCTCTTCTTTACTTTAGTATGTAGTGTAGGAAAAAGAAAGAGTATGTGATTTGGAACATGAACAAACAACATGACTTTTGAGTGTAAAAACAAAAAGGTGTAGTAGGCCTGTATGTTTTACCATATTCAAAGTTATAATAAGGCTAAAGGGGAGTTTGTTTAATGCAACATGTTGAACGCAGTGGAACTATTCATCCTAATTTAAATGTAATAGGACCAAGGATTGAGTGGCTGTCAGTGATCTTAACTTAGTAACCAAGAGAGGCAGTTTGGTGTCAGTCATTTGAAGGAAGACACACACACACACACACACACTCCATTTGTAAGACAGTGACGGATGTGTGAAGAGAAAATGAGCTGAGACTAGTTTGCAAAGATTTGTTATGACACTTGCATATAAGAACAGATAAAGATGTGTGTGAGAAAGACACACACACACACACACACACACACACACACGCTTTGCATTTGCAATTGACTCCCCTACTGTCACAACATTGCATGTAATGGGCACTCCACGCTTCCAGGCATATTCACTGGAGGCTCTCGCATTTTATTAACTTTAATTTCAAAACAGGCGTAAGGTTGAATTCATACAGTAATCTTTGGAGGAACTTGAAAGACGCAATCCCCGCTATCCAATGTGACATCTAAATAACATGTTGGGTGTCACGGCTCTATCTGAAAATAGCAATCGCTCCCGACGCATATGTCATCGCAAAAAAATATTCATAACTGAAGGGTGTGTTTTTTTTAAGACGGGGGGGGGGAAAATACTGATCTGGAGATTTAAAAGCAATATAAAAGGATAATCTGAATCCTGTAAAGCCTGCGTGGAAACACTACGTGGATATGGTTTCAAATGCCAAGCAAAATGTCACGGGTATTACAGAAAATAGAGGTGTTTTTATTACCAGGTATTGCGTGTCAGAGACTGATATGTGTTGATGTGTGTGTTCGTTTGAGAACTGTGAACGGCTCGGAAGAATGTACATTTAAATACATCCTGCGTTCCAAATCACATACTCTTTTTCTTTTTACTACACTACATACTAAAGTACGGAAGAGTTTTTATGGCCACAGGAGAGAAAAACTAATCAGAAAAAGGATGTTTTTTTTTTCATTATGTAGAGAAATGTCAAGATTAAAATACTCCAAAATGCTATTAGAGTTAGTGGGGCATTAATGTATTTTAGCATACTACAATTGACGTGCATGTATTGGGAGATAATAAATCTTTTCCTGGCATACTAAATAGTAGGGAAGTACGGGTATTGGAACGCAGGGACAGTCACTGGATTATGTATTGAAGGCATTCAGTAGATTGTGTAAATGCTCAACGGCACACTTTCTTTGATTTGCTCAATGACTCTTAAATGCTGATTTTCTTGTTAGAAATATAGGACGGTATAGGAAGGAATTTTACGTGGGAGAAACTGAAGGTATTTTCTATATACTAGCTAGAGAACAGACAATATAACGTGGAGACCTACTTCATGAATGCATCCATTGTATATGAGGAAACACTCCCATAATTTTTTTTTTCACACGAGTGGGATGTGGAGATGTGTGGACACAAACATACATTGGATATATTTATGCTTACAGGCTTTTCACACATATGGCAAAAATAAATTCACCATAGAGACTTCTCTTGCTGTCTGTCTCTTTCATTGTTTGCACGCCTCCATAGGTTGTGTATAATCACCAAGGTTTTTACTGACTAGACTTCCTGAAAATGCTTTAATAGGCTTAGGACCTTTAGTACCTCAATGATCGAAGAGTTGGCGGTTTGATTCCCCGCGCTCCCACTTGTGTCATGGTTGTTGTGTCCTTGGGCAAGACACTTCACCCAACCTTGCCTCGTGTGAATGTCGATAGTTAGCCTGCTATATCTCCGGTCTTAATGGGATTTACCTGTCAAAATAAAGGTTAAAATAGATAAAAATAGTCTTGCTTGATTCTTTAAAGGTGCTCCGAGGAACTTTCAGTTTGTGTTAATTCTTGCACCTCCTTTGGACTAAAGCGGTAGTGTTTTTACTACGCCAGCTGTTGTTCCTGGGTGAGCGTATGTACACATGACAAAGGCATTAAGAAAAACTATATAAAAACAGCATTCTTTGCACTGATGGCCTCGTTTGCTGTTACATTACAATTTATGATCATCAGAGGGAAAAATTAGACTGTTTCATAAATATTTAAAAGTTCCTCGAAGCACCTTTAACTGTGCACTTGGAGAAATGCTGACTCTTTGAGTGACACCAATGATAAGACCAATTATGTTTAAACAAGTTGTAGCAATAGAAGCATTCATTGTTACGGTGACGACAGGCAGACAGGCAAGCAGGACCCAAATGCAGAACGTTTCAAGTGAGGGTAATATATTGTCCAAAAAAACCCACAAAAACTCCAGAAACGCAAAAAGGCCCAAAGGCACATGGAACATACAGGGACAGACTCACCAACAGGTACAATGCTCGGACAGGGAACAAAGAAACACTGAGAGTTATATACACACACACACAAGACAGGGCAGACAACGAGGGACAGGTGAAACACATTAGGGGAGGGAGCAGTAATCAAACAGGAGGGAAACTTGACAGGACATGGGGAGGAACAAGACAGACGTACCAAAATAAAACAGGAAACCCGGGTAACACCAAAACAAGACAAGACAAAGACAGACCATGACATTCATAGTAGTATAACTCATAACAGTGGGACCTACACACACACACACACACACACACACACACACACACACACACACACACACACACACACACACACACACACACACACACACACACACCAGCTGTCATTACTATTCTCATGGACACTCCAACCTCAAGGTCAGAACCTGTGTGTCTATGGTTTAGACTTTGGCCTTGTTTCTATAGTCTTTTTTCCCTGGCTACGGTAGCAGGGATATACACAGTCGCCTTCCTGCCACCTAAAAGCTTTATTAGTAAGCTGAGGAGCACTATAGCTGGACACACACACACACGCACACACACACACACACACACACACACACACACACACACACACACACACACACACACACACACACACACACACACACACACACACACACACACACACACACGTATTAGAATTCCAATCCACCTGCAAAGAGTAAGTGGAAGTCCATTCAACATTTCATTCAACTCACCCCTGTGTGTGTGTGTGTGTGTGTGTGTGTGTGTGTGTGTGTGTGTGTGTGTGTGTGTGTGTGTGTGTGTGTGTGTGTGTGAGTGTGTGTGTGTGTGGTGTGTGTGTGTGTGTGTGTGTGTCGACCGTGCCCCCACCCGCATATCAACTCTGAGAATTAATACACCGTGACTTGGCTACGCTGACCCATAAATTACCCTTGTTGTCGAATATAATCGGTTGCTTTTTGAAACACACACAGACACACACCACACACACACACACACACACACACACACACACACACACACACACCCTCCTTTTAAGGTCTGTTTGGTGGTTGAAGGGCTAACCATGGGACCTGCTGAATGTTTAAGGCCAGACACTGCACACTGAATAACTTACAGATATATTATCATGAGGTTTGCCTGTTGATTACTTGCATTAAAACCATATTTTTCATTTATGTTTGAATGAAAATGCTAATCAGGCAATATCTAACTAATTATTTGTACATTAGCATCTCTTTAAAGGTACAGTGCGTAATCTGACATCATCAAGAAAGTTCTAGAAAGTTCTAGAATGCAACGCTCCCTGGGTAACCCCATGCCTTTTGAATAATAACAGAAGCTACAGTGGCCTTCAAGGACGAGAACAATTCTAAATTATAAACAATGCACCTGATGACATTCCAAAAACATGGATTCCTCCATAAGACTTACCCTCTCAATGCACAAAATGTAATATTAATATTTGTAATTCTCCGCTCAGGAGGATACTTCAGATTATTGGCAGAGGTGATTTTACACCACTGAGGACATATTTATGAAAGAGGATATTGATTTAAGTTAATAAATTACTTAAAATGTTACACAGTGTCCCTTTAAGAAAAAAAATGTCGATCGGATAAAGCCAGAGTTAAAATCTGTATTTCATTATGAGAACATATTAGGGTCCACAGTTTTTGCACAACAGACTTCGGATAGACTTTTTTAAATTTTTTTATTATTAAAATCATACTATATACAGGTCTTAAAAATGTGTGTTAAAAAGGCATGTCAAGTACAAAATGTATCATACATCAGACAACTAACAACACATATGAACACATCCTTCTGTAATAACCTTTGGAATAGTGCTAGGAATGATTATGGAAAGTTGAGTATACTGTATGTAAGTGCTTTAGAAGTTGAGATCTTTGGTTCAGAGTATTGAAGAAAAAAACTAATGCTGAGATAACGGCCATTAAAGATGGTTGTATAGCAGAACTATACAGACGCAAACAGACAAGGTTTAGTCAAATACACACCTAAATGTACATTGTTGTCGTTATATTTCCACTAATATGAAATATGACATGTTATAAAAGCAAAATAGGGAAAAACAAACTCAAAATTGACATGCACTTGATAAAATATTGCTTTTGCCTACACCACAGTGTCTCAACGTAAACTCTTTCAACCACAAATGTGTCTATCAGGGGCCCTGCAATATGCATAATTCAAAATAGTGATGGGAATGATTATGGAAAGTTGAGTTGATGTAAGTTGCTTTAGAAGTTGAGCTATTATGATGTTGAAAAAAAACTAATGTTGAGATAATGGCCGTTGAACTTGGTTGTAGCCTATTATATAGCAGAACTATAAAGACGCAAACAGACAAGGTTTAGTCAAATAAACACATAAATGTAAATTTAAAAAAAAAATTGTATACTAGTATGAAAGAAGACATGTTATGGAAGACAAATGGACAGAGAGCTCAAATTGATTGGTGCTTGAAAAAACAACATTTTTCCCTTGAACTTGCAACCACAAACGTTTCTATCAGCAGCCCTGAAATATGCAAATCCACCTTCTCACGTATTCAAAGCAAGTTCGTCTGTGTATGATCTTGAACTACAAGGACTGATATCTAAGTGATGGGGCAAATAGTACGTGTTGACAAGCCGGAATGGTGATATTTGCCGAGAGATGTCTGACACACACACACACACACACACACACACAGACACACACACACACAGACACACACACACACACACACACACACACACACACACACACACACACACACACACACATACACAGACACACACAGACACACACACACGCATACACATACAAATACACACACACACACACAGACACACATACACACACACATATTAAAATGCCTTGTATCAATGCTATTGATATGCTGATCCAGGGCTGAGCTCTGAATGGAAGTTTTCATTCGTTTTCATTAGCCTGCGGAATTAAAATCCCATCTCATAAATTAAACAATAAAAGCCCGTTGAGATTGAATTGATTTCCCTGGCGGGGAGGAAGATGTTTTCAAATCATAATGATAGGTTTTATAAAGATTATCAACATGATAATAAAACATGGCTTGAATGTCAAACCCGAGTAGAAGAAGAGCTTCTGCATAGGAGAAAACAATGGCGCTACGTTCAGTTTAAAAAAAAAATTCCTTGGTTATTATCTAGAGAGTTTTGTTCGAGCAGGGTCTGTGTAGTGACAGATAATGCAGGGATCTGTGCACTATATAAATGCTCAATGTGAACCAACATGATTTTTTAATATATCTGGGTGAATATCACAGCTGTCACAAATGTTGCCGGCTTGAATATTTCAGACAGTACAGAGTTGAAATGGGGAGACAGACAGAGAGAGAGAGAGGGGGGGGGGGATGACCCGCAGTAAAGGTCCACGTGTCGGATTTGAACCTGCGACCACTGCAACGAAGGCCGGAGCCAATATGGTACGCGCTCTATCCACTACGCCACCG
>OX442359.1:3136592-3151592 GCA_949357725.1 Hyperoplus immaculatus | reverse complement strand
GCAAGACACTTAACCCCAAACTGCTCCAGGGGCTCTGTACTATGGCTGACCCTGCGTGAGGACCCCCTCCGAAGCGTGGTAACTTGAGAGGGGATATGTAAAAAAAAAAGACACAGTTCAATGTAACCGTTGACTAATAAGGTAACTTAACATCTATTTTGATTTCTGGCATTAATATGCCATGTTTGTGTTTGTTTGTGTTTGTCCGCACCGTTGCTTACAAATGGTTACCTGAAATGTTTTCCTTGAAACACTCAAATTCTCTTAATCAATTGTTGTCGGCTTCTCATGGCAATATATGAATGAAAATGCTCAATTCTCCATGTACATGTCTACTCGATAGCAATTTCCCTCTTCTAATCAAGTTAGTTCTAGGCATCAAAGCAACACTTACTGTACATCCACACATCTATTTTAATGCGACCAAAATATTTGTAACACCCTTTCTTTTCATATCTCCTCCCATCATTGGCGCAATCCCTCCCTATGCATGAGGAAGAGAGAGAGCGAGAGAGAGAGAGACAGACAGACAGACAGACAGACAGACAGAGAGAGAGAGAGAGAGAGAGATAGAGATAGAGAAAGAGAGAGAGAGAGAGAGAGAGAGAGAGAGAGAGTGTCTCAGTCTTTTGTCTCGCTTCTCAAGAATCACTGATATACATGATGAGTATGTGGGAGGGAGAACGTTAGTAGGGCTTTCACACGCAGCCTATTACTTTTTTAATGCGACCAAAACATTTGTAACACCCTTTCTTTTCATATCTCCTCCCATCATTGGCTCCATCCCTCCCTCTGCATGAGGCAGAGAGAGAGAGAGAGAGAGAGAGAGACAGACAGACAGACAGAGAGAGAGAGAGCAAGAGAGAGAGAGAGAGAGAGCAAGAGAGCGAGAGAGAGAGAGCAAGAGATGGTGATATATATATATATAGAGAGAGAGAGAGAGAGAGAGAGAGAGAGAGAGAGAGAGAGAGAGAGAGAGAGAGAGAGAGAGAGCAAGAGAGAGTGATATATATATATATAGAGAGAGACAGACAGACAGACAGACAGACAGAGAGAGAGAGAGCAAGAGAGAGAGAGAGAGAGAGAGCAAGAGAGAGAGAGAGAGAGTGATATATATATATATATATATATAGAGAGAGAGAGAGAGAGAGAGCAAGAGATAGTGATATATATATATATATATATATATATAGAGAGAGAGAGAGAGAGAGAGAAAGAGAGAGCGAGAGAAACACTGATCACAGAGTAGGTGTGCTGCAGATGACAGGCCCACTGTGCTTCCAGTGGCTCTGTCTGTGTGATGAATGTGCTCCGTGCCTCTGAACAGCAGAATGCATCTGAAACAAGGTGCAGCGACATGGGGGAGGAAACATGCCAACATGGGGATGTACTGTAGGCTACAACTGGGGCTCTCTCTAAGGGGGAATGACATTCTCTCAAATACCACTGTCATCATACAGCAGTCATTCCTAAAATGTGCAATTCATATCTATATACATACTTGTTTTATTAATATTAAATTACTATGGGTTCTACATATTTAAACAAAAGTCAATGAATAACCTACAATGAGCGAACTGAACACTATAGGCTATCATCCACACCAAACGCAAAAATCGGCTAAAAAGCGCTGCATAAGTGAAGTCCATTTACTATTTACGCATATATGAGAAATTTGATGTAATTTCAAGCTTCTTGCAGTTCTTGGGTTGATTCCAACATTTGTGAGTCGCTCTGTATGAAAACCTCCGTGTGATGCCAAATGTCTTCACTCTGCAGGTGTCCTTATCTGAGTCTAATATTAGCCCCGGTGCAGAAGCCCCGTCCGCCAATAGAGCCTGCAGGGAGAGAGGGGCGGCCGAAAGCAACACGCCTCACCGGTCCCAATAGACCATCTGTCATCGCCAGGGAAACAGCATGGGATAATGGCTTTATGTACCGCTGTGGCTCACATCAGGGGGACACTAAGCCTGTGTTCCAATCACCATACTTCCCTACTGTTGAGTATGCCAGAAAAAGATTTAGGATGTCCCAATACATGCACGTCAATTGTAGTATGCTGAAAATACATTAATGCCCCACTAATTCCAATAGCATTTTGGAGTATTCGTCTTTATTCTTGAAATTTCTCGATATAAGGAAAAAAAAAATCTTCCTTTTCTTTTTCTCTCCTGTGGCCCTAAAACTCTTCGGTATGTAGTGCAGTAATAAGAAAAAGTATGTGATTTGGAACACAGGGTAAGATAGCGTCCAAAAGATGTCATTTATCAGCTCTTTTCTTGGTATTTAAAATGTTATAGTGGAGCAGATAAGTGCTAACATTTTTCAATTTGTGATACAAAGTTTGAAACATTGGCATGAGCATGTGTCTCCATGGGTCACTTGGCAAGAACATTGTCAGAGACATTTAAAAAATGTATGAAAAAACCCAATGAATTTCTATTAGAAATTTTCAAATTCACAATTTCAAATGACTCGGACAATGTTCTTGTCCGAGACATTTGAAATTGTCTCGGACTCATGCTCATGCCAACGTTCAACTGAAACATTCTGACATAACAATAATTGTCAAGAAAAACTGTTTTTTAAACCAAATTTTATAATATTTACGAACAATTTTATTTCCAATCAGATATTTGTTAAAAGCTTCTTGAGACACCCACACCAAAACGTCATATATTATTTTACAATAGGCTTTACAGAGCTTTTAACAGCTGCCTGTGTGGCGCTTGCATACAGATGAGGAGAAACCACTGACCCTGGTTAGAATGAGAAGGTTAATAGTGTGAACAGGATGTCAGTAATTACTGTCTGTTTGCTTTTGTTAAGTGGAGAATGGAACCGGTCAGATACAGTCGCCCCGCTGTCAAACTATTAAACTGTGACCTTTAAAACAAAACAATGGGATAATTCGCTGGATCTTATTAAAGGTGGAGTCAGCTATTCTGGAGAATGCGTGTTATCAAATTCAGGGAATATCTTCTCGCAATCAGCTACCTGTCCGTACTGTGTGTGCGCTGAGAAAAAAAAATCCAGTGGTAATACACAGCCTAGGCTCTGTAAACGGGCATGTTGCAAACAGTTAGTCCCCCCTTTTTTTATATAAACCTTTATTTACATGGCAGTTTACAAAGCCTAGGCTGTGTATTAACAACACATTTTTTTTCAGAGTAAACACAGTACGTACAGCTATCCAATCGTAAGGAGATATTCACCGAACACATGTTCTCCAGAATCACTGACTTCACCTTTAATTCAGACCGGACTCACTGCCATCTCATTAGCCTTCTCAGCCAATGACAATCAGCTAAACTAAACTAACAATACTAAGGAGCAAATCTCCATATGCCCGGACAAACCCTAATTAACATCCATCACACACACACACACACACACACACACACACACACTTCCGTAATTAGACATTTTCGCTTATAAACGTGCAAGGGTCTAGGGTCGAGACAGTGTTCAGTGAACCTTGAACACATCACACAACATTGCAGGGTCTTTGTCCTCTAACCCACTCCCCTTTTTATCCCATCTGTAGATCCGACATACAGCTCCGGAAAAAATTAAGAGACCACTCCAAATGTTCAGTGTCTCTCGTTTTACTATTTAGAGGCAGATGTGTGAGTAGAATGAACATTTTGGTTTTATTATATAAACTACTGACAACATCTCTACCAAATTCACAATAAAAAATATTGTCGTTTAGAGCATTTTTTCAATAAGTAATGTGGAGATGAAGATTGAAGAAAAATCCAGACTGGTCTCTTAATTTTTTTTTCCGGGGCCATATTTATGCGATTCGACTGCCAGCCCATATTAAATCACCAGGTCATTAGCTATGCATCAATTAGTCGCGACGCCCGCCACACGTTTTTGATTAGCGCCTGCCTGCCTGCCTGAGCAAACCCTTTCTGGATGACTGGTTTTGGTGAATACAATATTCGAACAATTATCTCATTAAAAGAATTGCCAATTCCGTACCTCAAAAAAAAAACTAGAACGCATCTGGACATATCAGAAGATCCCAAAGCACGCACACACACAGACACACAAACACACACACACACACACACACACACACACACACACACACACACACACACACACACACACACACACACACACACACACACACACACACACACACACACACACACACACACACATAATTAATGCAAATTGCTCAATTATAATAAACTTCACTCAATATTATCATAGTGTAATTTTCTTATACAAGTATGGAATGGTATTTAACGTTGAATGCATTTAAATAATGCATTCAACTAAAGAACACAAATTGTCTCTACTTCGACCCCATTGTAAAATCCACTTACAGGTGAAACTCATATTATGAGAATATCATGGAAAAGGAATTGGAATTGAGGCAAGAATTCATGCAAAAGGGGCCCGAACCAAGCACTGAGTACATATGGATGATTACTTTATAGAGGGCTGACATTTCTGTATTTAAAGTCCTCTTTTTTATTGATTTCATGTATTATGCACATTTTTTGAGATTTTGAATTTGGGGTTTTCATAAACTGTTAGCTATAATGATCACATTATAACAAATAAAGGCTTGACATATATCTCACTTTGCATGTAATGAGTCTATATAATATATTATTTTCACCTTTTTACGTTGAATTACTGAAATAAATGAACTTTTGCACAGCATTCTAATTTTTCGAGTTTCACCTGTTCACTATTGGCAGCTAGCGACCAGTCTGACCATTAGAAGGATATGGGGTCAGAATGCTCTCAATATGAATACATCAACACAGAAGGATTCATATATGTATTTTGTGATTTATATTTAAATTACTCTCCTCACAAATAAATGCACACACACATAGTTATAATTTTACAGTGTATATTACAACAAATAATAATAATAATAATAAAATGAGCACAAATACAGTAGGCCTATATATCTGGTTGGACACAATCCGTCCAAAATCTTTAGATTAAATCAAAAGGGAATTCTGTTTCATGATTCAGTCTGCCTTAAAATCACACCCAAAATAAAAAATGATTTCTAAAAGCTGCAAGGTGACAACAGTGTTGAAATAAATCTTCAAATAGTAAAAAAAAAAGCTGATTAAAGCCCCTATCTCACTGGGCTGCGACTGTTTGCGACAAGTTGGAGACTGCATTCGCAAACGAGTCTCTAAACTGTCTCCAAACGTTCGCGGAGGTCTCAATTTCCTCGCATGAGTCGCAGAGCCGCGCAGTCTTGTCGCATGAATTTTGAACATGTTCAAAAAAAGTGTGCGACAAATCAGTCTCAAAATAGTCTCAGAGTGGTCGCAGGTGTGTCGCACGCGTCGCAAACCCTTCTCAATTTAGTCTCCGCGAGTCAGAAAGTGCGAGAAGTGTGAGACAACTTTGCGAGGGTTTGGCGAGTGTTTGGCGACATATGAAACTAAATTGCGACTGCTTTGAGACAAAAATGAGACTGACATTCTGTTCGTGCGACACTCGCCAGACGTTCGTGAGACATAAATGCGACCTCCCGGCAAGGACACTCGCAAACGTGTCGTAAGTAGCAACTCAGTGAGACTGCAAGTGAAAATTGTCGCAAATTGGCATATTTTGTCGCAATTTTGTGTCTCCAACTGGTCGCAAACAGTCGCAGCCCAGTGAGATAGGGGCTTAAGTGATGTGTGGTTACTTACAAAGTAGATAACCAGTTTGCAACAAAAAAATAACATCCTTAGACTTATAACACTTTAAAAATATTCCTTCATTATATGTGATTTCAAACTACCTTTTGACAGCCTCCCTCAAAGAATAAAAGAGCCCTCCCTTAAAGGCCTACTTCACTGGTGGAAATATGAAGGTGTATTGAACTCTGAGATCCTATGTAGTATAAATGTGCAAAAAAAATTGAAATCGGTTCATTCAAGCCTGTTTTATGGTCTCACTGTCCAAATTATTTTTACTTGTGTGACATCACACATGGGGAAATGTAGGGTTAGGATTAAAAGGACAGCTGGGCCAAGGGAAGACTGAGGAAAGACTGAGGGAAGAAAAACCTAATTCCTTATATTATAATAGCGATTTGATAATGATAGAACGCCGGTTCGGTATGGGTGAAGTATTCCTTTCATATCCGAAGACTACTCAGCTTGTATGGCTTTGTTTTGGAATCTTTTCTCAGTGCAGTTGCAAACACAAAGGCTCTATGTTGTAAACCCAGTGGAGCTGTTTTAGCCTTGAGCTAACAAAAAACAATTTGCAACCAAAGGACTGCAGCAGGTAGCTGGCACAGGACAAGGCTCTGCTATAAAAGCAAAGCCGAAACACTGTGTACTCTACTGACAGCTGCCTCGGAGCGGTTTTCGGAGCATGACCTTAATTAACACTTTTCACCCCTAATTGCTTGGAACTGCATGTGGCCGACAGTGTCCCTGCGTTCCAAATCACATACTCTTTTATTTTTACTACACTACATACTAGAGTACAGAAGAGTTTTAGGGCCACAGGAGAGAAAAGAAAATCAGATAAGGAAGATGTTGTTTTCATTATGTCGAGAAATGTCAAGAGTAAAGACGAATACTGCAAAACGCTATTGGAGTTAATGGGACATTTTGTACATTTATGTATTTTCAGCATATTACAATTGACTTGCATGTATTGGGACATCCTAAATATTTTTTTGGCATACTAAATAGTAGCCTGGTCCAACCAGACCATCGTACTTCATTTCACTTGTACAGAAGGTCTGGAAGTGCTGTAATTGGCAAACGTTCACTCTTGGATGCGGGTGTCTGTTGAAGTTTAAAACTATTGGATCTGTTCAGTGTTCAGTGGATTAGCAAACCATTCGCATAACGCTTGGTCGTCACGTATGTCATGAGCCGGCTTATGACGGTGCGTTCCAGTTGTACTGGAAACTCAGAAATTTCCGACTTCACTACATATTGTGGTCTATGGATCTACCGGTACCTGGCAACAGTAACTTGTTAGAGCCTAACGTTTAGTTATTTGGATGAGAAAGGTTTTAGGAGTCCATACTTTCGCGAGCAGATGCACTGGAACACAGACAGGTCGGAACTCTGAACTACCAAGTCGGAAATTTCCTTCTTCCGAGTAAAAAGGAACGCAGCATTCAACTGAAACTGGAGCGCGACTTCGACGTCATTGTTCTCAGCCACTTGTTTTGTTTGCTGATTGGACCGGCAGAAATCTGAATAAGCAGAATCCCGCTAATACGCCCCGTCCCCAGACTGACTACTGAAGGGAAAATTAAATTTGGCTGGAAGTAGGTAGGCGGGCGACGCCAGGCTAACTAAATAGTAGGGTTGTATGGGGATTGGAACTCAGGGTGTGTGTATCCGGGGTAATGTCCCAGAAGTGAGTGTATGTTGGAGAGATCAGACAAGTGAAATCTATTCCAATGAAGGAACCAAGTTGAGCCAAGATGATATAAAGACTCACACTAAAGAATAATGCTTTATCAGGAGATTTTATTGTTTGTATTTCTATTTTTTTATTTTTTTAAGAAGGTGTATAGAACTTGCATGTTTGCTAAAACAATCAAACAATGCATCTGGTGTATTAATTGAAATAACGAACTAGATCATATATGGCATTTAATTGAGACTGTAAGACTTTTTCCAATGAGCCATATTATCTTTACTTGATGAATGAAGATAACTTTGAGAACCTTAGGGGCTATATAAGGGATGTTCTACCAGCAAGTAACCATCCGTCCATCCATTATCCTAATACTAGTTGCTGGGTTAATAGTTTGTATGTTTTTGATACATTTTGAATTCATATTGGTTAAGAAAATCAGTGAAAAGACGAGCTACTATGGCAATATAATGGAAATTTTCGATGAGTGAAAACTTGCATTAGATGAATTGAAGATTGGAGAAAAATTAAAGATTAAAAAATTAAATAGACCCGTGTCATTTAGAACAATCTGTTGCCATGACGCGTATTCCTCACCCAGCTTGCCACAGGAGACAGTGAATTAGCGCTCGCTGTGCTGCTGTGCTGTTGTGCTCACAGTGGGAGGAAACCTAATCCCAGCCTCCCCTGGGTCTGGGGCAATAATGCTTCAGCCATATGTTTCACTGTCATCACCTGAGCCATGAATAAACACATGATTTTGACAGACATTTTGAAGACAAGAGAAATCTTGACTATGGGTTCACTGTACAACTGAGTATCATTCTAAAATCAATGAGTCTTTATTTATTTTTTCACTTCTAGGGCAACACTAACCACTACTAAACGAGCGCCCCCCTTCCTTTCATTTTTAAGATTGACACACCCATTTATTTATTTTTTTTTGAACTTTTTTGGGGCATTTTTGCTTTTATTAGAAATATTTGTAGAGACAGAGGTGAAATGAGGCAGAGAGGGGAAGACATGCAGAGAACGGACCTTGGCGGGATTCAAACCCGCGTCTGCTGTGGGGCGGGAGGGCGCCCTTGCCCACCGTGCCACGGGCGCCCCCGACGCACCCATTTTGGTGCTCCGGAGGGGGTCCTCGCACAGGGTCAGCCATAGGAGCAGTTTTGGGTTAAGTGCCTTGCTCAAGGACACAATGGTAGAGATTGTGGGCCCCGTAGATATAATACAAGCCACCACTAGTTTTTCTACTAACACCCTCCTGTCCGGTGCCGGGGATCGAACCAGAGACCTCATGGTTACTGGTCGGCCCCTCTTTTCCTCTAGGCCATCCTACCTACCTCATAATTCCACTCGAAAGTATTTTTATTTGAATGTGTCTATAAACTGACATTGACAAATCATATGCTGATCTCATTCCTGTCAACAGAATCTGTGTCAATAAAGAATTCATAAAAAAACGTTTGGGGGAATTCCATTGTCTCCACTGCACATCAAAAACAAACCAATCGGCGAGGTCAGTGACACGCGGGGCTGCTGCATCCTATCAATCACTTTAACAAGACAACCACAAAGGAGGTCGAGACACACACACACACACCCACACACACACACGTTGATACAGTGACACACACACACACACAAGTTGATACAGTGTCACACAGACACACAGACACACAAAGACACACACACACACACACACACACACACACACACACACACACACACACACACACACACACACACACACGTCAATATGTGGCCATGGTCGTAAGCACACTGTTCTTAAGGTCACATTAAAACAAGCACGATATATTCCCCAAGAATAGACTATAGTGGGACACGTGTAAACATATTTATAACGGTATCCCATTGTTTCACAGCTCTGACGTGTTGAGTTCAAGGACAATAGGACATTTCAGATGATAACGTAACACAAAGCCTCTGGAAACCTCGTCTACAAAAGCTAAAAATCAATATATAACATCAAAGTCGGTTGTCTCAATAAGCTTTTCCAAAAATCAGATTAGAAATAAATGTTCATAAATAATTCAACACTTAAAAAAGTTTTTTTTGTTTTTTACTGTCTAGACCATTTGACAGTGCATGGGGATTTTGAGCAGTCTCCATGGCAACAGTCATTGTTATTATAGAACGTTGGGGCAGAAAACTGCTGTGATTGGTTCAAAAATGACCATAATGTGTCATGAGAACCAGAGCATAGCCCATAGCCTCATACAAACCGAATTCCTGTTAAGTTGATTAATCTAAAATGACAATATCTTTAATTTGGATTGATAAATATGCCTATAACTCTTTTCGGATGCTTTTTTATCACGCAAACAACTCCTTAAATGACATGGTTATAATAATAATAAAGAATTTAAAAAAAAACTTCCATGTCGGTTGAAAAGACACAATGCATTGTGGGGCGGTTGAGTAGGAAAAGTAACCATATCGATCCAAATACAACATCTTCTTGGAAGTAAGTGCTCATCCGGGCATTTCTCGTCTACAATGTCTAAATTCAGTGTGAGTAGGACGTTAGTAGGGCTTTTAGTATGAGTTGGACATTAGAAGGCATTTAGTATGAGTAGGATGTTAGTAGGCATTTAGTATGAGTAGGATGTTAGTAGGCATTTAGTATGAGTAGGATGTTAGTAGGGCTTTTAGTATGAGTAGGATGTTAGTAGGGCTTCTAGTATGAGTAGGATGTTAGTATGGCTTCTAGTATGAGTAGGACGTTAGTATGAGTAGGACGTTAGTAGGGCTTTTAGTATGAGTAGGACATTAGAAGGCATTTAGTATGAGTAGGATGTTAGTAGGCATTTACTATGAGTAGGATGTTAGTAGGGCTTTTAGTATGAGTAGGACGTTAGTAGGATGTTAGTAGGGCTTTTAGTATGAGTAGGACGTTAGTAGGGCTTTTAGTACGAGTAGGATGTTAGTAGGGATTTTAGTATGAGTAGGACGTTAGTATGAGTAGGACGTTAGTAGGGCTTTTAGTATGAGTTGTATGTTAGTAGGGATTTTAGTACGAGTAGGACATTTGTATGAGTAGGACATTATAGGGCTTTTAGTATGAGCTTTTAGTATGCGTAGGACATTATAGGGCTTTTAGTATGAGCTTTTAGTATGAGTAGGACATTATAGGGCTTTTAGTATGAGCTTTTAGTATGAGTAGGACATTACAGGGCTTTTCGAACACAGCCATTGTTTCACAGCTCTGACGTGTGTAGTTCAAGGACAATAGGACTTTTCAGATAATACCCTTCCTTAAGAAAAAAATAATTATTCAACACATACTTTGAAGAATCCCCTCTCCCATGGGGACGAAATTACATGTAGTGTGTCAAGCTGGTTCAGAGTAATACGCTCTGATTATCAGCGAACGCACCCGAATCCTCCAACTATCTCCCCGGAATGCTAATCACTCTTTTCTATTGGATTTCTTCAGTGAGACGCCTGCCCATTAAAACCGCGGTCGCTCACACACACACACACACACACACACACACACATCCAGAAGTACACACACACATACACACACACTTGAACACACACACACACACACATACACACACACACACACACAAAGACTCTTTTTGAACGTAATTAACTCCCATGATCGCTTTTGAAACCAGCAATCCGATCGAGAGAAATTACACACGGTTAATGGACCCACACGAGTGTCAATTAATAGTAGAGGAGCCCTTTCAATGTGCTCTCTCTTTTCATGTCCACTATAGTCGAAGGTCCTTTTATTAAAAAGCACTTATCTCGAGTCCCGTGCGCGCTTTTTTGAATTTGAACGACCTTCCAAAAGGCATTTCAATAACCTCTGTGTCCTGTTTTGATTAGCCTGATGGTGCTAGACCTACATCCACTATGACTGTAGAACCAATTCTCTCCCTGATTTGATACACACACACACACACACACACACACACAGACATATTGTGACGGACACACACACTGAGACAGACACAGAGACACAGAGACAGACACACACACACATTGTGACGGACACACACTGAGACAGACACACACACACTGAGACACAGACACACACACACACAGACACAGACACACACAAATTGATTTGATTTCACTGCGATAGGCAAAGATTTGGTTGATGAAAATATATTCCTGCCCTGAAAGTCACTACGAGGAACTTTTAAATATTTCTGAAACAGTCTCATTTTTCCTCTGATGATCATAAATTACATGAAACAGCAAACGAGACCATCGGTGCAAAGAACACTATTTTCTATATAGTTTTTCTTAATGCCTTTGGTCATGGTTATACGCTCACCCAGGAACAACAGCTGGCGTGGTAAAACACTACCCCTTCTGTCCAGAGGGGGTGCGAGAATCAACACAAATTGAAAGTTCGTCGGAGCACCTTTTAAGTACATTTTCCACCTTAGTTTGAATTTCAAACTTATTGTAGTGGGATTGCACCTTTAGTTTGTTCCCTTAGTTTGGTTTAGTTTTATTTGCGCGGATAAACAAGATTAAAATTGCAAGAAGATTCAAATACACATAAATAAACCCTGAAGGGCTAATAAAGGATGCCCACCTTCAACACTAAAGGTGCAGTGTGTAATATGACATCATCAAGTAAGTTCTAGAAAGTTCTAGAATGCAACGCTCCCTGGGTAACCCCACCCGTTTTGAATAATAACAGAAGCTACAGTGGCCTTCAAGGACAAGAACAATTCTAAATTTTAAACAATGCACCTGATGACATTCCAACTATGACACTTCCAAAATGGCGGAAACAAGTTTTGGTCCAAAGTATGGAGAAATATGGACATATATGAGACCCTTTCTAAGGGAAAAAATAATAATTCTAAAAGAAAAATTCAGCTATTATGCACTAAATTAAACGCACTTATGGATATTATAATTATTTTCTACAAAATCTGCTAGGAAATAAAACCCAAAATTCTACACACTGCAGCTTTAAGAAATAATAAGGTAAAGAAAAAAAGACAAGGTAGAGGTTCGTTGAGGTGGAAATCTGACTAAATTAAACAGCTTGAAAATAAAAACCTCTTGACATTTCACACTGCACAATGCAGCTGTCACCATCGAGTATTTGGGTTGTTTTTGTAAGTCTTGACTCCACCAGACAGCCAACAAACCAACCAGCATATCAATTAGTTTGCCCTGAGTGTATTTCTTGCCTCCAAATTGCCTCTGCGTTTGTGTGTGTGTGTGTGTGTGTGTGTGTGTGTGTGTGTGTGCGCGTGTGTGTGTGTGCGCGTGTGTGTTCATCTGCATACAAATTATAAATCTATCATCTGTTTTTTCTCAGAACTCCAATTTACACTCAGATGAGGCGACAAACAACGTCTGAGCAAAACGCCTCACGTCTGTCTCAACAGACCTCTGGCTCCGAGCGATGTCACCACACCTCACTCGTCATGTCTTCTCCTCCGAGCTTTAACATGCGCGTAAACACACACACACACACACACACACACACACACACACACACACACACACACACACACACACACACAGACAGAGACAGACACACAAACACAAACACACGCATGCACCGAGACAGAGACACATAGACACACATTGAGACAGACAGACACACACACACACACACTGAGAAACACACACACACACTGAGACAGATACGCACACAGACAAACAGACAGACAGACAGAGACACACAGACAGAGAGACTCACACACGCATTGAGACAGACACACACACACAGACACACACACACACACACACACACACACACACACACACACACACACACAGAAACAGACAGACAGACAGACACACACACACACTGAGACAGACACACAGACAGACAAGCAGACACACACACACACACACACACACACAAAGACACACACACAGACAGACAGAGACACAGACACGCACACAAAGACACTCACACACACACACACACACACACACACACACACACACAAACACACACACAGTACATCAAATACTCCAAGTTTATTTTAAGATAATATCAGTTAAATTGTCTTGCTGTGCTGATGGAACTGAGGGGAGGGATAATGGATGGTGTCTGTCTGTTTACATAATGGAAGCTGTTGATTGGATTTTAATGGAAATGTTCTAGTGTGTGTGTGTGTGTGTGTGTGTGTGTGTGTGTGTGTGTGTGTGTGTGTGTGTGTGTGTGTGTGTGTGTGTGTGTGTGTGTGTGTATGTGTGTGTGTGTGTGTGTGTGTGTGTGTGTGTGTGTGTGTGTGTGTGTGTGTGTGTGTGTGTGTGTGTTCTAGAATGATGAATAGATGCTCAACTGGCATCTTCTTCCTGACATAGTCTAAATTATGTTGATCACTGGTCCAAAGGGTCTAGCAGTTTGTTTACCTCTCTGCATATCACAGACAATATCTCACTTATCAATTTTGAATTGCTAATAAGTTTGTGTAATACAGCTCCGTAAAAAAATTAAGAGACCAGTCTGGATTTTTCTTAAATCTTCATCTCTACATAACTTATTGAAAATGCTCTTAATGACAACAAATGTATGTGAATTTGGTAGAAATATTGTCAGTAGTTCATATTATAAAACCAAAATGTTCCTTCTACTCAAACATATGCCTATATCTAAAATGAGAGACACTGAACATTTGGAGTGGTCTCTTATTTTTTTCCAGAGCTGCATAGTGGGTTTTTGAGAATCTCGTTTTGAGAATCAGGGATATTTTATTTGAAGATAATTTGCTAAATACATTACACTATCGGCTGGCATGTCTCGATACACACCCACCAGCCAGCCTCAGTCCCTCCATCCCACATCTAGACTTTACAGCTCCGGAGAAAATTTAGAGACCACTCCAAATGTTCAGTGTCTCTCGTTTGACTATTTATAGGCATATGTTTGAGTAGAATGAACAATTTGGTCTTATTCTATAAACTACTGACAATATTTCTAACCAAATTCCAATTAAAAATTTTGTCATTAAGAGCATTTTTCATTAAGTAATGTAGAGATGAAGATTTAAGAAATATCCAGACTTTTTTTTTTTTTTTTTTTATTTATTTAATACAGGGACAGTGCATATTATCAAACATTTCTGTCAATATGCCAGAATTAGCCAGAAGGCTATTTTTCATCTGCAGTCCCTAGACAGATGGTAAAAGTCACCCTAAAAGAAAATAAGTTACACATTTATATAACACAACATGCCTATAGTAAAACGTACTATTAAAAAGTAAGTAAAGTAAAAAGTACTATTAAGCTAAAATATACAATAAAAACACAGCAGAGCAACAATCTGACAACAGCAGACAATAACATGAACAGGTTAATGATAATGTAGACAGCTCTGGTTATCAATGAGCCATTTCTTTAACTGGCGTTTGAATGACCTATATGGGTTCAAATTTCTGATGGCTATGGGGGTGAGGTTCCACTCAGTAGCTGCACGAACAGAGAAAGAGGTATGGCCAAATACACTCTTCCTAAAAGGGATAATACAATCTCCCCTCGCTGAAGCTCTAGTTCTGCTGTGATCAGCTGTTCGGATGTTGACAAACTGATGGAGCGGAGGGGATGATAAACTGTGAATGATTTTATAGACAAGACATAGATTTGAATATTTGACCATGTTT
>OX442359.1:3121592-3126592 GCA_949357725.1 Hyperoplus immaculatus | reverse complement strand
CTTCAATTATTTGCAGAGTTAAATGGTTCTGATGATGCAAAGGAGAAACATGGCATATACAGTTCTATATAACGAACAATAACCCATTCCCCATTTAAAAGGTGCTACAAGGAACTTTTAAATATTTATGAAACAGTCTCATTTTTCCTCTGATGATCATAAATGACATGTAACCGCAAACGAGACTATCAGTGCAAAACATTTTTATATAGTTTTTCTGAATGCCTTAGTCATGGGTATATACGCTCACCCAGGTACAACAGCTGGCGTAGTAAAAACACTACCGCTTTAGTCCAAAGGGGGTGGAAAAATAAACACAAATTGAAAGTTCCTCGGAGCATTTTTTATATGGTTCTGAGGATACATAGAAATAAATAAGTTATATGCCATATAGGACAAAATAATTGACCCATTTTCCCTTTAAATTAAGCTTTCTCTTGTCTTGAAATATGCTTAAATCATATGCCATCTATCTTACGAGTCCAATAAATTTGCTATTGTTGGCATATTGTTTATTTATTTTTTTTTTTAACCTTTATTTATACAGGTAAATCCCATTGAGACCGAAGACTCTTTTGCAAGGGAGACCTGTTTTCCTTTCCCACGTTACCATTCACAAACACATTCATACACCGATAGCAGCAGGCTAACTATCGACATTCACACGAGGCAAGGTGGGTGAAGGGTCTTGCCCAAGGACACAACAACCATGACACAGGTGGCAGGGCGGGGATCGAACCTCCGACCCTTTGATCATCAGCCGACCCGCTCTACCACCTGAGCCACAGTCGCCCCCATTGTGTCTGCCTTTAGTGACTCTATGACTATGAGAGGTCTTCTGCGTCTTTAAACTCAATTACTAGAACAATACGCCACGCTAATGTGAAAGTGCTCACTAATTCATAACCGCGCCATGTGTTTTATGATGCCTGCTATAATGACTGTGCATTATAACATCATAACGCTACCACCAAAGGCTTCTTAATGAACATCAGCTAATGTAAAGGGGTCCACAGAGCACAATACACACACACACACACACACACACACACAACACAGAACGGTAATTATTATGTCCTGCCGTGAAAAACGATTCTTGTGAAAACCCAAATGGTAAACCCGGGTTTTTTTTTTGCCCACACAAAAGGACCGTCAGCCATTTCAAATCAATGACGATATTTCCCTCGTGCTTTGAACACAATAATCAGGGATATTTTCATGAATATTATAGGGGCTTCTCTGTGGTTATTCCATAGCTGAGTACTATAGTAGTCATTAAACCCACTTTCAGCACGCCCTGAAACCAACGCTTTCACATTTAATACTGTTAGAAACACACAGGGACCTAGCATAGAAGCATTAGCACCACACTGCAAGCTATAAAAACAAAGGATTATCGAATTATAGCTGCACATTTACACATTAACATGGAATTAAATGAGTATGTGTAATGTGAAAGGGAGGGGGAAGGGGGGGGGGGTCACTCATAGTGCCAAAAACCAGGACAATATTTCTCTGCAAGAAGAAGAAGCTGTTTACCCTTATTAGCTTATTTTATTTATTTTTTTCAGATATTTTAGTATGTGTCCACCAAATTCATTACTTTGGGCCTGTGTGCCGCAAAGCATTGGTGCGTATTTTTTAAAAACGTGTTTCTGTGCGTTAGCCGTATCAATAAAGGTTTTAATTTTTTCTTCAACAAGCGCACCTTGGTTTTCACACTGTTCTACTTCCCTTTGGACAACAGCGGTATTGTTTTTACTTCGCCAGCTGTTCTTTGGGTTAGCGTACCCATGACAAAGGCATTATGAAAAACTATATGAAAATAGCATTCTTTGCACTGATGGTCTCAAGTTTCTGTTACATGTAAATTATGATCATCAGAGGAACAATTTGACCGTTTCAGAAATATTTTAAAAAATCCTCGTAGCACCTCTAATTTCAATTTCAATGTAGATGTTGACTCATAAAAGCAACTTTGTTTCATATAACTATGTTGGTTATAGATGATAATTTGCGGAGGCCACGTCACAACTTCATAACAAAATGTGACTTTCAGTGACTTCACATTTTCAACTCTGTTCTTTTAAATCGAGTCTGAAGACTTTTGTTTCCATTTTAACCTGCAATTTTTATTTGATTTGCTTCTTTTATTCGCTTTTAAATGTTTTATAATGTGTTTTATGTATTTTAATCTTGCCCCTGTAAAGCACTGTGAGTGGCCTTGTGTCTGAATTGTGCTATAGAAATAAACTTGCCTTGCCTTGACTGCTAAATGGGCGACACATTTAACACAGATTGTGTGAAAAAACCCAACTGAGCATTCACATGATCACACAAACCATCAAATCATCACATCACTGACTGAGTGAATGCCTTCTTCTCACTTACAGAGAGAGAGGAAGAGAGAGAGAGAGAGGGAGAGAGAGATAGAGAGGGAGGGAGTTAGAGAGAGAGGGGCGAGAGAGGGAAAGAGAGAGAGAGAGAGAGGGAAACCATCAAATCACTCCTGTGTGCCTTCTCCTAACTTACAGAGAGCGAGAGAAAGAGAAAGAGGGCGAGAGAGAGGGAGAGAGAGAGAGAGGGCGGGAAATAACCATGAAATCACTGACTTCTCACTTACAGAGAGGTTGAAATGGGACGAGGCTTGAAGACCCGCTGTGCCTGTGAAGTCACACAAGAGTCACAATCTGTGATGCTTCTGCTTGGCAGGGCGAGAGAGAGGGACAGATGGGACAGAGAGGGAGGGAGGGAGGGAGGGAGGGAGAGATAGAGGGAGAGAGGGTTGGGGGAGAGGGAGAGAGAGGGAGAGAGAGGTAGGGAGGGAGAAGGAGGGAGAGAGGGAGGGGGGAAGAGAGGGGGAAGAGAGAGAATTTTTAGTTTTTACAATGCATCAGTTCAACAAAGTGCTACTGTAATAAAATCCCAATATGTTTGAAAAAATTGTTTATTCAATAAAAACTTGTGCAAAAACCAACTCTTCATCGACAGAGAGAGAAAGAGAGAGAGAGAGAGAGAGATAGAGAGAGAGATAGAAAGAGGGAGAAAGAGAGAGAGAGAGATAAAGAAAGAAAGAAAGAGAGAGAGAGAGAGAGAAAGAAAGAGAGAGAAAGAGAGAGAGCGAGAGAGAGATAGAAAGAGGGAGAAAGAGAGAGAGCGAGAGAAAGACAGAAAGAGAGAGAAGGAGAGAGAGAGGTGTCATCTGGTCCTGCAGTGCTGAGAAGAAAATCAGGGCAACCCTTGTGTGATTAGAGAGATAGTCTCCGCGGGGTTAGTTTGGTGAGCTCACGTTGAAACCTGTGGCTATAGCTGCCAATGAGACTATGAGCTCTGCATTAAAAGCACCGGACAGGGATTTGAGTGTCATTAAAACAATGTTATCCTAATCTGTCCCCTTCCTACAATAAATAATAAGATAGTTATTTTACACACACACACACACACACACACACACACACACACTAAGAAGCATTGCCTCAAATGAACTATATATGAAACAGTGATTTATACGAGATATATTTGTACGGACGGTTAAAATGTTATTTTATCAATGTCCCTATCACTTGAATGCTGAATACAGGCTGAAATATTCAATATACAGTACCTTCATTGATGGATAACTAGCCAGATGAAGTTTTTATGTTGTGCTTCCCTGGAAATTGGTCTATTTATTAGTTGTATGACTGTGTTTTAATGCTGAATGCAAAACAAATTACCCTTCAGAGACAACAAAGATTATCTAATCAAATTGTCACCATTTTCTTTTCCTGAAAAGACTTGTAGACCACGTCACAGTTCGCAAGAAAAAAAATTAAATAATTGAGTTCCAGCAAATAACCATTTTTTCCGGTTCCCAAACAATTCATTTGAGGTCTGAACAGACAGACAGGCAGGCAGACAGATCGATATAGAGGCAGGCAGGCAGACAGACAGGTTAAAAATTTGGTTTGAGAAATGCTGGTAGGAGTCTTACCCGTTTAAAAAAGCCTTAATGGATTGTATATCTTCTGCAGAACCATACATTTTTGGGGTTTATTTTTTTATTAAATTGCCAAATAAAGATTTACATCCATGCTTGGAAACAATAAAGATTTACATCCATGCTTGGAAACATACTGAACGACTCTTCAGTTGAGCATAACATGTTCAACACTTGATCGAGTTATCAAATACTATCCAGTGAATAACCAAGGTGTTTTTTTTTATGCTATTGCTTGATAGATTTTCATAATTGAGACAAATTCTATCAGCGGTTGTTGCCAGTGTGTGTGTGTGTGTGTGTGTGTGTGTGTGTGTGTGTGTGTGTGTGTGTGTGTGTGTGTGTGTGTGTGTATGTGTGTGTGTGAGTTGTTGCCAGTTGGCCAGTTTTTTTAATTTTGGACCTTGGATTGGAGCCATGTTAATTTCAGCCTTGACAAGCCACATTATTCAACTTCAATTACACACTCTGACCAAACATGAACTTTAGAGTTTACACAGGCAGAAGGGAAGAGGGTTAAAAAGGGCAGGGAGTCTTTGTGAGGAAGGCAGATGGAAAGGGTAGACAGGCAGACAGGCAGACAGACAGACAGACAGACAGACACAGACAGACACAGACAGACAGACAGACAGACAGACACAGACAGATATAGAGACAGGCAGACAGGCAGGCAGGTAGGTAGGCAGATAGCTAGATAGAGAGACATAGATACAGACAGGCAGGCAGAGAGACTGACAGACAGACAGACAGACAGACAGACAGACAGACAGACAGACAGACAGACAGACAGACAGACAGACAGACAGACAGACAGACAGAACCAACATTATGAACTTTACAGTTTACACAGGCAGAAGGGAAGAGGTTAAGAAGGGTATGGGGTGTGATGAAACCAGATGGAATGGGTAGAAGGACAGACAGACAGACAGACAGGCAGACAGACAGGCAGACAGACAGACAGACAGGCAGAAAGAGAGACAGACAGACAGACAGACATAGAGATATAGAGACAGACAATCAT
>OX442359.1:3111592-3116592 GCA_949357725.1 Hyperoplus immaculatus | reverse complement strand
TTAATCTATTCTATTTTGTATGTTTTATATAAATTATTTGTACATAACTTCTGCACTATTTTATGTCTCATATTGTTATTTCTAGCCGGGTAATTTTCTTTGTGCACATTTTGTATGAGCTTTGTTGGAGGGAGACTGAGAAAAAATAATTCCATTGCAAATGACTGCTTCACTGCAATTCCTGTATTTGACTATTAAAGAACTGACACACACACACACACACACACACACACACACACACACACACACACACACACACACACACACAGAAACACACACACACACACACACACACACACACACACACACACACACACACACACACACACACACACACACACACACACACACAATGTCACTGCATATATATTGAGTTGGAATCACCTGCACAATGCAAAAAAAGAACAATTACTTTATCTGGCTCTATTCAGCGAATGCCGGTAGAAAAAAAACTCATTATTGTTCAGTGTTCAATTTTCACGAACTCCAATTATTTGATTATAATGTAGGCTAACGTGCATGGATTCATTAAAACGCGATAAACACAAAACAAACATTCTTCACATATTTTCAAATAGTCTTTTTTTGCATAAAGGTTTTATGTTTTTATATTGTATCCCGCTTATGTGTTTATTTGCCTTAAAGGAATACTTCACCCATACGGAACCGGCGTTCTATCATTATAAAATCGCTATTATAATATAATGAATGAGGTTTTTCTTCCCTCAGTCTTCCCTTGGCCCAGCTGTCCTGTTAATCCTGACCCTTACTGTGATGTCACAAGAAGGACAATGTAGGGTTAGACAGTGAGACCATAAAACACTCTTTCTGCCTTTTCTCAGGCTAGGATGATCCGATTTCAATTTTTTTTGCACATTTATACTACATAGGATCTCCAAGTTCAATACACCTTCATATTCCAACCGGTGAAGTAGGTCTTTAATGTGTACCGTCATTTACAAAAAGATAATAATTTAATAAATCGCACCGGTGTGGGAAAGGAAGAGCCAGTAATCTAATATTACAGCTGTATTAGAGGTAAAACAACAACAAAATACTAAGGTATTTTAATAAATGATTTGTCCTTAGTTTGTGCCACACTAAGGGGAATTTAAGCCTGTTTCGGTCTTTCACTGACTTATGTGTCTGACTTTAAAAATTGGACTATGGTGGGGCGCTCCGGTGTACCATATTGGCTCCGGACTTCGTTGCAGTGGTCGCGGGTTCAAATCTGACCCGTGGACCTTTATTGCAGGTCACCCCCCACCCCCCCTCCCCCTCTCTCTCTCTCTCGCTCTCTGTCTCTCTCTCTCCCTCTCTCTCTCTCTCTCTGTCTCCCCATTTCAACTCTACTTTCTAATAAAGCTTGAAAATGTCAAAAAAATAATCATAAAAAAAATGGCTACTATGGTTCTTATCTGCATACTTAGAAACAAAAAAACGGCTACAGTTGGTTAGCAGTTTTTTTTTTAAACTTTATTTTTTTTATATATTTAAAAAATTGTTATACAACCGCTGTTAAGATAAAAATATTACCTACATATCACCTTGTACGCAACCATGGGGCATGTGGACACTATATGCCTGTACACATCAGATAATAAGACAGCCATGATTAGTACGCTAGCTGTCTGTTTGAATTCAAAACCATTGCAAGACATAAACAATGAAACAGATGTTAATTCAATATACTAGTCTGCACATACTACATGAGGCAGGTGTGTGCTCTGAGTACACAGCTGTTAATGAGTGGGTTTGGAGTGACAGCTGCTGGAATACTGGCAAAGATTAAACAGGGATTTAAAAATACCTCAAGTGTGCATTGCTGATGCCATTATATTCCAAACACTATAATCAACGCCTTTCACTAGACAGGCTATCTATAACAGATGGTTTAGAATGGTGGAATACCGAAAGAGGAGAAGGAAGTGATACGTGTTATACCTCTCTATATTCATACAGCAATCACTTAAACCTGCAGTGTGTAGAATTTTGGGTTTTATTTCCTGGCAGATTTTGTAGAAAGTAATTATAATATCCATAAGTACATTTAATTTAGTGCATAATAGCTGAAATTTTTTTTTTTTTTTTGATATTTGTTTCCCTAAGAAAGGGTCTCATATATGTCCATATTTCTGCATATTTTGGACCAAGGCCTATAGTGCCACCATCTTGAAAGTGTCATAGTTGGAATGTCACCTGTTGACATTCCAACTATGACGCTTCAAAAAATGGCGGTGACAATTTTCGGTTGTATTTCCTAGCAGATTGTGTAGAAAGTAATTATAATATCCATAAGTACATTTAATTTAGTGCATAACAGCTGAATTTTTTTAATCATTAAAAAAACAAACAAAAAAAAAAAATCAGCTATTATGCACTAAATTAAATGTACTTATGGATATTATAATTTCTTTCTACAAAATCTGCTATGAAATAAAACCCCAAATTCTACACACTGCAGCTTTAAACAGTATGTGCAGTTCATAACACAGGTCTCCCAGTCATTCAGCTTTGCAGTAATTGCCAGATAAATTAAATGCACTTTTTCATTGTTTCCTTTTTTCGTAGTTTTAGGGGAAAAGTTCCCATGGGGGGGAAGGGGAGTGGGGGTGTTTAGGACCTGCTGTCACCAAGCAACTGATTTACTCTTTACGCTCATTGTTACCGCGGTTACAGCCCCGAATATAACACTTCCTGTATTTTGCCTTTCTTGTTTCATGGGGCAGGAAACCAGTCTAGATGTTGAGATCAAAGAACTGGCAGTTATTCCTTATTAAGGTCTAGGGAGGCTTAAAGCAGTCACCATTGATCGCACACACACACAGACACACACAGACACACACACACACACACACACACACACACACACACACACACACACACACACACACACAGACACACAGACACAAAGAGGGCCGGTGGACAAAAGATATTTAGGGATTTTTAATGGTGAAGGAAGCTGTTTATTTTAACATGTAGCACTAATAAAATAATGGCAGATAAATTCTGTGTTACCAAAACGTTAAATTGACAGTTTTTCGGGAGCTAAGGGAGTTGGAATAAGAGGAAGTGTGGCATTTAGGGACTTCAGATAAAGTTTTTTTTTATCATTTTTTAAACCAGCTTTATTTGCCGCTCTCAAAACCAATAATAGATACACAATATTCAATGCAAATACATCAAATACTACAGGTACAGAGAGAGATAAAGGACAATCTAAACATTTACACAGTGATGTAGAATGGCTGGAATTAAAGCTGGGGTATTTGATTTCTGATTGGTCAAAGTTAACATGAGCTGTGCACTTTGACCAATCAGAGCGAGGCTCCGATTCTCTGTTTTTATTGGCCGTTGGGACTGTCCATTCACTTTGGCACGACTTTGTTGGTGTAGAGCGTGTCAGGGAGGGACCATAGGGGAGGGACCAAAGAGAACAAGTGGAGCGGTTGAGGTATTTGGATTCGAATCTCTATCCCAACTGCCATTTTCTCCCCAAATCCTCCACCCCAGCTTTAAAATAAGATTGGTGAAAGTACAATATGGCCTAATTAAGGTATGAAAGAGCTTCAGTAAAAACGTATTCTTAGGGAATGTCTTGAGTCAGTGATTCAGTAATTAAAGTCATCAGTGGATGGTTCATTACAGGAGAAGGATGAGAATTGGATCTCAAGCTGAGTGGACAATATGGCGCGAGCACAAAGCCAGGAGTGGGGGGGTTTGTGTGTGTGTGTGTGTGTGTGTGTGCGCGCCTGTGTGTGTGTGTGTGTTTGTGTGTGTGTGTGTGTGTCTGTGTCTGTGTGTGTGTGTGTGTGTGTGTGTGTGTGTGTGTGTGTGTGTCCACAGAGCCAGAAGCAGTGGCTGATAGATCCATCAATATGACGGCTGCAGTCCGTAGCTACTGATTACTGCCAGGAGAGAATACTGTTGCTTTGATGGGGCAATGAAGCATGAAGTTTTTGCAACATTTTACTGCTTTATGTTTATTATTATTATTTTATTTATTTTGCATTCTTGCGTGTACTATCTATTTGTGAAGATCATTAAATAGGTTGTTAATTGTTTTCTTTTTTTCCTCGATTTATCTTTAATTACATTTAATATAACATTGTGTGATCGTAAATGAATACAGTTGGATTGGAGTGCCTACAGCTGCTAAAGTAAGATTTAGAATTTAGGAAAAAGGGGCGAATACTTAGTTTGAATATGCTTTATTTAAACATTTACAAATCTCGATAGTTTTTTTTGGTTGATTTTATCTATTGAATATGTATTTATTCTCCATTTTTTATGCTTTATTGATAGTGTAGAGACAGAGTTGAAATGGGGCAGAGAGGGGAGTGACATGCAGAGAACGACCGCGGGCTGGAATCGAACCCGGGTCCGCTGTTGGCCGAGGCCCATGGGGTGGGGGGGACGCCCTATACCAACTGAGCTAAGGGCGCCCCCTATTCTCCTTTTTTTAATATAGACAAATTCACATCATCATCATCATCATCATCATCATCTTTTATTATTAGACTCAAGGTCCATTTAAAAAACATACAATACAAGAAATAGACAACACACACACACACACACACACACACACACACACACACACACACACTCTCTCTCTCTCTCACCGACCAATTATAAAAGGCACTTATACCAAAGCCTCCAGAGGTTTGACTGGTAGCGTACTGCACTATAACTTGGGTTTGACAGCAGCATTACGATTTCATTCTTTGAGTCATTCAAGCGACAGATAAATCGGTACATATGGTTCCTCAATAAAGCTTGTGAGGCGTTAACTCCTGCATTCACAAATAGCTCACTTGCACTGCTCCACCTTGGTCCTTTAAAGAGGACCTATGATGCTTTTTGACTTTTATGACCTATAAACGTTGTTATGATGATTCATAGTCATGCTTAACCATACTAAATTATCAAATAATGACTTACATGCATTTCGACATATTCCTTGCTGACCGTCTGGGGTGTCTGTGCAGAGCACTAAA
>OX442359.1:3101592-3109092 GCA_949357725.1 Hyperoplus immaculatus | reverse complement strand
ACACACACACACACACACACACACACACGCACACACACACACACACACTCACGGCTGATTGTGAAAGATGATGCACTCGCACCCCGCTAACAGGTTCACACGAGCCCACATGCTTAAGCCACCCCGGGCTAATTCAATTCCACCGCCATTCCAGAGGTAATACTCACACTGTGTGTGTGTGTGTGTGTGTGTGTGTGTAGGTGTGTGTGTGTGTAGGTGTGTGTGTGTGTGTGTGTCCTTTGCAGTTAGTGCCAAAATAAAAGGGGGATGGAGATGGTGTTTTGGGGTTGGTCCACAAACCTAGTCTTTCAAAGGTCAAAATGGGACATTACATAACGTTATTTTTATGTTGAATTATTAAATGGTCATTTTGCGTGATTGTGAGTCAATGAATACACATACAGAAACAAAATAAGGTGTGTGTGTGTGTGTGTGTGTGTGTGTCTGTGTGTGTGTGTGTGTGTGTGTGTGTGTGTGTGTGTGTGTGTGTGTGTGTGTGTGTGTGTGTGTGTGTGTGTGTGTGTGTGTGGTTGGTGTGTGTGTGTGTGTGTGTGTGTGATGTACCTGGGAAAATGAGGCTGCTGTGGATCTACAGATGGAGTGTTGCCTTGCTGGTGAAAATATATTCGTTGGTATGTTATTTTGTGTGTGTGTGTGTGTGTGTGTGTGTGTGTGTGTGTGTGTGTGTGTGTGTGTGGTTGGTGTGTGTGTGTGTGTGTGGTTGGTGTGTGTGTGTGTGTGTGTGTGGTTGGTGTGTGTGTGTGTGTAGGAGAGAACATGACAGGAGAGTAAACAAGATGTTTACTATGCAACACAACAGGGGTTCTCAGAGATCTCTCAGTGTTTTTCCTGCTCCTTATTGTTTTTTGATGTGGAACATTCCTCTATATATTTCATCTGACTGTGTGTGTGTGTGTGTGTGTGTGTGTGTGTGTGTGTGTGTGTGTGGGTGTGTACTTGTTAGTTTTTTGATGTGGAACATTTCTCTGTAACGTGGCGGGATCCCTTCACAGAACACACAGGATCAAAGAGAGGCCGCCTATAATTCTGTAAACAAGTTCGGCTGCTTTTGTTTACCGAGAAATATGCTGCCATCCAAAGTCACATATCTTCAGTGATTCTAGACAATGCTTGTTGACAAACGAACATCTGCAAAATAAGTGAATATCTCCTCATGATCTGCTACTGTATGTGTGTGCTGACATTTTGTTTCAGTGTTAATTCACAGCCTTGTCCCTGTAGATGGACTTGTTGCTAGCTACGGTAGGCCCCCTTTGTTTACTAACTACATACTCTTTATTCTACGTACCAGTTTACAGCGCCTAGGCTGAGTATAAACACCAGATTTATTTTTCCCAGCGCACACACAGTAGTTAGGTAGCGGATCGTGAGGAGAGTTCTCCAGAATCACTGACTCCACCTTTAAGTTGCTTCGAAACTCATATATATATATATATATATATACAATCATCCACAGTTCCACATACTCTATACAGCTCTGGAAAAATGTTCAGTGTCTCTCGTTTTACTATTTATAGGCAAATGTTTGAGTAGAATGAACATTTAGTTTTTTTATAATATAAACTACTGACAACATTTCTACCAAATTCACATCAAGAATATTGTCATTTAGAGTATTTCCATTAAGTAATGTAGAGATGAAGATTGAAGAAGAGTCCAGACTGGTCTCGGAGCTGTATATGTACCAACCATAGATAGTAAATAATATGGATGTAGTATCCGTGCTGACCTCAGTTATTCACACGGCATCCAATAATCCTGGTTTGTGTGCGTCGCCATCTTGTGAGATTTTTACTCCGCCTCACGTCGGCGGGAGGGAGATACACCCAGAGCTGACGTAGGCTATACCTCCGAGGCAAAGTGAGGGACAACGGGCGGAGAGCTGTCACCCAAGAGATCACGCCGATACATTTTAACCCCCAAAATAATAAAAACTAGGTTTAATAAGACTTTGAAAACGGCCTGTCTAACAAGTGAGTCAAAGAAAAATTGCTCAGTCTTGGTTCTACCCCCAGTGGCCACCGGAAAGTACTACAATTTTGGTCACTTCCTTATTGGATGCTGGTAAAAATCGCTGAGGTTGGGGCTTGGTACCAACATTGGGCTTCAGTTGAACGACATTAAACACAGCATTAGATGTATGTTGGGTCTGCACTAGATACATCATCTTTTTAAAGTGCTGTTGTGCGGTCAATAGCCTGTGATGTATTGACTGGTCTCCTGCAGGCTCAGACACGTGAGCATTAACCTCTGTGGGCTGTTTCCCATGATGCCACGCTGTGCGATCGATACAGCCGCAGACACATGACATTTGATGGTTTTACTGTGTGTGTGTGTGTGTGTGTGTGTGTGTGTGTGTGTGTATGTGTGTGTGTGTGTGTGTGTGTGTGTACTTGTGTCTGTCTGTACGTGTGTGTCTGTGTGTACGTGTGTGTGTGTGGGTGTGTGTGTGCCACTACTATCTATTTCATTTCAGCACTTTATATCTGGAGTTGACATTTACCATCCAGTAACTCTGTGCCCCTTAAAGGTGCAGTCCGTGATTCTGGAGAATGCATGTCGTCAAGATCGCTGTTTTTTAAAATCAGTGAATACCTCTCCATGGTTTCGCTACCTTTTCAACACACAATACACGCACACACACACACACACACACACACACACACACACACACACACACACACACACACACACACACACACACAAGACATTGAACCCCAAATTGCTCCCGATAGCTTGCACCCTGCGTGGTATCTGCTGCTATCGGTGTATGAATGTGTGTGTGATTGGGTGAATGTGTACAACACAATGTAAAGCGCTTTGAGTCTGTGGAAAAACCAGGGAAAAGTGCTTTATAAGTGGAGTCCATTTACCATTTACACACACACACACACACACACACACACACACACACACACACACACACACACACACACACACACACACACACACACACACACACACACAGTACAGAAAGCAGATCGTGAGGAGATATTCACTGATTTTGACAAAGGGATTTTGACAACAAGCGTTCTCCAGAATCGCTTACTCACACTACCTTTTAGTTTACACAGCAATAGAAAATCCCATTTGCATTGTCAAGCCAAGGCCAGGCAAGTCAAAGCAAGGCAAGGCAAGCCAAGGCCAGGCAAGGCCAGGCAAGGCAAGGCCAGGCAAGGCCAGGCAAGGCAAGGCCAGGCAAGGCCAGGCAAGGCAAGGCAAGCCAAGGCAAGGCAAGGCAAGGCAAGGCAAGGCAAGGCAAGGCAAGGCAAGGCAAGGCAAGGCAAGGCAAGGCAAGGCAAGGCAAGGCAAGGCAAGTCAAAGCAAGGCAAGGCAAGGCAAGGCAAGGCAAAGCAAGGCAAGGCAAGGCAAGGCAAGGCAAGGCAAGGCAAAGCCAGGCCAGGCAAGGCAAGGCCAGGCCAGGCCAGGCCAGGCCAGGCCAGGCCAGGCCAGGCCAGGCCAGGCCAGGCAAGGCAAGGCAAGGCAAGGCAAGGCAAGGCAAGGCAAGGCAAGGCAAGGCAAGGCAAGTTTATTTATATAGCACAATTCAGACAAAAGGCCACTCAAAGTGCTTTACAGGGGGCAAGATTAGAATACATAAAACACATTAGAAAACATTTAAAAGCGAATGAAAATAAGTAGATAAAATAAAAATGGCAGGTTAAAATGGAAACAGAAAAGTCTTCAGACTGGATTTAGAGCCAGAGTCCTCCTGTAGTGGTTTGCAGGATTTGCAATGATTTGTTAAAATGTGAATTTCAAATTTTTTTTTTACAATATCTTTATAGAAGTTTTTTTTCTTTTTTTCACTATACACAGCACACACACACACACACACAACACACACACACACACACTCACACACACACACACACACACACACACACACACACACACACACACACACACACCACTACACACACACACACACACACACACACACACACACACACACACACACACACACACACACACACACACACACACACACACACACACACACACACTCACACACACACACACACACACACACACACCACACACACACACACACACACACACACACACACACACACACACACACACACACACACACACACACACACACACACACACACACACACACACACACACACACACACACACACACACACACACACACACACACCATCACACCATACAAAAAAAGCAAACAAAAATACAAAAAAATTAACAGAAATTAAATAAAAAATAAATATGACCAAGAAAAAAAAGGCAAATCTATCCCATGTTCCCGTCCGCCATGATATTTATTTATGTACGATGAATTTCACTCTCCTTTTTTTTGCTTTTTTTTTTGCATTGTTATGCTTTATTGATAGTGTAGAGAGACAGAGTTGAAATGGGGCAGAGAGGGGAGTGACATGCAGAGAACGACCGCGGGCTGGAATCGAACCCGGGTCCGCTGCTGGCCGAGGCCCATGGGGGGGAACGCCCTACCAACTTAACTAAGGGCGCCCCCGAATTTCACTCTCTGACATAAAGAAAGAGGATATGACTGTGGGTTGGATATATTTCTGTATATAAGAACTAATCCCCAAGCACAACACAAAGCAAAGTGTGTCTCTGTCACTAGTTGACATGAATCTTGTTATATTTTCCCTTCAAAAAAAACACCATGGGGCGCTCCGGTGGCGTAGTGGATAGAGCGCGTACCATATTGTCTCCGGCCTTCGTTGCAGCGGTCGCGGGTTCGAATCCGACCCGTGGACCTTTACTGCAGGTCATCCCCCCTCTCTCTCTCTCTCTCTCTCTGTCTCTCTCTCTGTCTCCCCATTTCAACTCTGTCCTGTCAAATAAAGCTTGAAAATGCCAAAAAAAAATCTTAAAAAAAAATTTAAAAAAAACCACCAGTGAGATGAAACAAACTGGGAGACATGGAGTTAATGTATCGCCTCGGGCTGCCATGAGATCCTGACTAATCCACATCGCTAATCCTGTTGTAAACGATAGAGAGCAGTCACTCTCTCTCTCACACAATGTGTCTCGCACTCTCTGTCTGTGTGTGTGTGTGTGTGTGTGTGTGTGTGGGGAATTCGCACGGCCCTATATCTGTACAGTAACATCCACACAGCTGCTTGTATGCGATATGAGTTTATTTTTTTAAAGACAATATTTTTGGGGCATTTTCAAGCTTTATTAGACAGTACAGAATTAGACAGTACAGTTGAAATGGGGAGACAGACAGAGAGAGAGAGACAGAGAGAGAGAGAGAGAGGGGGGGGGGGATGACCTGCAGTAAAGGTCCACGGGTCGGATTTGAACCCGCGACCACTGCAACGAAGGCCGGAGCCGATATTGTACGCGCTCTATCCACTACGCCACCGGAGCGCCCACGAGATATCAGTTCATTTTTTGAACCGTTTAGAATAGAGACAAGTTTTAGCCATTTAATAAAAACATTACATTTGTATTGGATATAGTTTTACGCAGCTCCTATGCTACGGTGGCCTTCAAGGACAAGAAGCTACAGTTACTAAAGATGGCATCATCCACCACTGCCTCAAGTCTTCCCCACAATATCAAGTGACGAGGTGAAGATGTGTTTAGTTATTTATTCTATAGTACTTCTTCTTCTCGGTCTTCCAACAGGTGCATTTCCCCAGGACGCCCACTATATAGTACAGTATATAAAAATGCGTAAGGCCGTTAAGTTTGTCCGTTCTGTGCTACTGTTGCAACATGGCGGTGCAACAGGGCGGTGCAAAATGGCGGTGCAACATGGCGGTGCAACATGGCGGTGCAACATGGGGGCATGCGTTGCTCCTATAGATATAAAAGGCTCATTCTAAGGTAATACAAAAAGAAATGTATCTACAAGTGATACAATAACCAAAACATACTATTCAATGCTGTATTCCATTGTTGTGTGTGTGTGTGTGTGTGTGTGTGTGTGTGTGTGTGTGTGTGTGTGTGTGTGTGTGTGTGTGTGTGTGTGTGTGTGTGTGTGTGTGTGTGTGTGTGTACTGCATTGGTTTTGCAGTGTAAAGCAATTGTTGTTGTATTAGTGCCTGCACTGTGTGTTGATGGATGTTGTGTTTGTAACTGGCTCTGGTGGTGAAGCCAGAATCCCTGGGTAGAAACTAAAGGGCTGCTCATCCCCAGTACATCACACACAGACACACACACACACACACACACACACACACACACACACACACACACACACACACAAACACACACATCCCGAGTGTGAGAGGGGAACAGATACGATTAGCGCTGCGGAGGCTTGACGGCCACTCAACGGGACGTTTCAATCCGTCTCTCACTAGATTGTGCTCCTGCAATTTGAGCTTGTTCCTCTCCACTGAAGTAGTGTATACTGTACGCACACAAGAATCATGCTTTTGGATCGAAAAAATCTATCCTAATTTAAATCAAATCTTGGAAACACTCAACTGTTTGTGTGTCTCTATCAACTCACTGTGAACGTAGCATTGGCAGGACAAAAAAAACAAAAATCAACATTTGAAAAAAATATAAAATAAGATTAATTTGGCCTAAAGAGAGCTTTCAATAACTCAAATGTAAGGGTCCCTTAGGGAAAGTATTGCCTAGCCCCTTACGCTAACTGCTTAATTGCCTAACCCCAACATTTACACTTACCCGAAAGCTTATATTAACCTATTAATGTAATTCATACCTGAACCTTAAAACCCAGCGTTGACCCTCAAACAGGCCTTTGAAGAAGTGAGGATCAGGCAAAATGTCCTCACTTTCCAAAAAAAAAATTTCCTCACTACGATTATCAAAAGCCAAAACTGGTCCCTCAAAAAGATTCAAGCACACATACACACACACAAACCTGTTGCTTACCACACACACACACACACACACACACACACACACACACACACACACACACACACACAAACACAAACTTGTTGCTTACCACACACACACACACACACACACGCACACACACACACACAAACTTGTTGCTTACCACACACACACAAACACACCTCATCTAAACAGCAGAAAGGCTTCTGTATCTGGCTTCTGTCTTCCTGTATCCGCGGCTCTGCTTACGTCTGTTATGCTAATGCGCTAACACACACAATCCCTTTGGTCGGGATTTCCACCTCCAACGAAATACCAGGCAGAACAAAGCACGGGTGCACTTGTCCTAGATGAGATAGCTTGATGATATCTGGCTGTGTGTGTGTGTGTGTGTGTGTGTGTGTGTGTGTGTGTGTGTGTGTGTGTGTGTGTGTGTGTGTGTGTTGGTAACAAAGAAGATCTAACAAGTGGTGGTGCATGCGTGTTGCTTGTGTTCTATTTAAAGGACTCTCTCTCTCTCTCTCTCTCTCTCTCTCTCTCTCTCTCTCTCTCTCTCTCTCTCCTCGCTCTCTCCTCTCTCTCTCTCTTTCCTCTCTCTCTCTCTCTCTCTCTCTCTCTCTCTTCTCTCTCTCTCTCTCTCTCTCTCTCTCTCTTTCT
>OX442359.1:3097946-3101392 GCA_949357725.1 Hyperoplus immaculatus | reverse complement strand
ATAAACCTAATTCATACCTGAACCTTAAAACCTAGTGTTAACCCTCAAACAGCTCCTTTAAAGGCCTGTCCTTAAAACCTAGTGTTAACCCTCAAACAGCCCTTTAAAGGCCTGTCCTTAAAACCTAGTGTTAACCCTCAAACAGCCCTTTAAAGGCCTGTCCCAAAGTGAGAACCGGCCAAAATGTCCTCACTCTCATGGTCGAAACTCAAAACTCAAATTTGTTCTCACATAAATAGTCACACACACACACACACACACACACACACACACACACACACACACACACACACACCACTATTCATTACGGTGCCACATTAAAAGGACAGCAGAATGGAACACAAATGGCGGCGCGCTCCAATAGCTTAATTGCTAATCTGTTCTTTTACGGCAGTGTTTATTGCATTATCCTCATTTCGCCGCGACGCTATCTCCCCGCTAATTAACTTGTTTGGATTGAATGTCTTTGTCTTCACGCCCGCCAAGAAACAAACAAACACACACACACACACACACACACAGAGCGAGAGACACACACACACAGAGCAAGAGACACACACACAGAGCGAGAGACACACACACAGAGCGAGAGACACACACACACAGAGCGAGAGACACACACACACAGAGCGAGAGACACACACACAGAGCGAGAGACACACACACAGAGCGAGAGACACACACACAGAGCGAGAGACACACACACACAGAGCGAGAGACACACACACACACACACACACAGGGCTGTAAACTAGCGGTCGCCACTCGCCAAATGCGACCAAAATATTCCCCTGGCGACTTAATTTTGGAGGGATACATGCCACTGGGGCGGGTAAAAGTTTGTCCCGATGGTCGTGCTCTTGCGATAAATTATGCATGATAGAACAAAACATTGTAGTAGCTGTAAACTGATAAATTATGACGGTAGCAAACGTCAAGCTAAACTGGTGATTTGTTGTGTGTCACACTGAAGTAGCTCCCCCGACGTCACCGCTGTAGAAAATAAGTTCCCCGAAGAAACGTAGCGTGCGCGTCACCGCCATAGAATGTATAAGAACGCCGCTCTTTAAAAGTTTTGGCACAGCTGTCGTCAAGTCTTTTTATGTTGCCAACTGCCGAGGTTTTCCGCTATATTTGCCGACTTTCCGCCGTAGCGCTAAGGCTGTTAAAGTCCAGAGAGACACATCTTGCAACTTAAAAAAAAATATGTGGTCACCAGAGCAGAGTAGCAACGGCTGTATACCCCTCATCATCGCTGACAGCACTCACTCACACGGCCAGTCTGATAGCTTCCCCCGCCACCTGCAGCAGCTAGCAGACAGACAGCACCGTGTCCGCTCTGCAAGAGCTGCCAGGTGACGTTTTTAAACATGTAAATTGTTTTATAGGTCCACATTCAATAGGCCACTGCAGATCTATAAAAAAGCTAATCTTGTTGTTATATGGCAACAAAGAAAGTTTGTAAAATTAATTTGTAAATATGTAAATAGGCCTATTTAATTTGTAATTTCAGAATAGCATATTATGCAAATTAGCTGATTATGTCATCTAGCTACTACTAGTTACTTTTGGGCCAATAACAATTTTCCTTACAGAGGAGTCAGCAGAGATAGAGGAGCTCTAAATAGATACTGGATCAGCAGAGATAGAGGAGCTCTAAATAGATACTGGATCGGATTGGTCCCATTTTTAGTTCTAATGAGTAATAAGTAATGAGTGTTTCCTTTGTCACAGTTTTGCACTGTTAAAGTTTTAAATGTGCAATGTTTGAAATGAAATTAATGAAACTAAATTAATATAATATTAAAATGTATTTCTAAATATTACTTTGGCCTCTTTTCTAAGCATGTACTGCTATATAATACTGTTATCTCAATGAAAAGTACTGAAACAGATGTATATATGCAACAAAAAGAGTCAATTTATTATTTGGCTGGTAAAAAATGTACTTGGCCGGTAGATTCTTTCATCTACCGGTCCCCTTGGCAGGTGAGCCAAAAAGTTAGTTTACAGCCCTGCACACACACACACAGAGCGAGAGACACACACACACAGAGCAAGAGACACACAAACACACAGAGCAACAGACACACACAGAGCGAGAGACACACACACACAGAGCAAGACACACACACAGAGCGAGAGACACACACAGAGCGAGAGACACACACAGAGAGCGAGAGACACACACACACAGACACACACACACACAGAGCGAGAGACACACACACACACAGACACACACACACACACACAGAGCGAGAGACACACACACACAGAGCAAGAGACACACACACAGAGCGAGAGACTCACACACACAGAGCGAGAGACACACACACACAGAGCAAGACACACACACAGAGCGAGAGACACACACACACAGAGCGAGAGACACACACACAGAGCGAGAGACACACACACACAGAGCGAGAGACACACAAACACAGAGCAACAGACACACACAGAGCGAGAGACACACACACACAGAGCGAGAGACACACACACACACACACAGAGCGAGAGACACACACACACAGAGCAAGACACACACACAGAGCGAGAGACACACACACACAGAGCGAGAGACACACACACACAGAGCAAGAGACACACACACACACAGAGCAACAGACACACACAGAGCGAGAGACACACACACACAGAGCAAGACACACACACAGAGCGAGAGACACACACAGAGCGAGAGACACACACACACAGAGCGAGAGACACACACACAGAGCGAGAGACACACAGAGCGAGAGACACACACACACAGAGCGAGAGACACACACACAGAGCGAGAGACACACACACAGAGCGAGAGACACACACACACAGAGCAAGAGACACACACACAGAGCGAGAAACACACACACACAGAGCGAGAGACACACACACACAGAGTGAGAGACACACACACAGAGCGAGAGACACACACACACAGAGCGAGAGACACACACACAGAGCGAGAGACACACACACAGAGCGAGAGACTCACACACACAGAGCGAGAGACACACACACACAGAGCAAGAGACACACAAACACACACACACACACAGAGCAAGAGACACACAAACACACACACACACAGAGCAAGAGACACACACACACAGAGCGAGAGACACACACACATACACACATAGCAAGAGACACACACACACAGAGCAAGAGACACACAAACACACACACACACACAGAGCAAGAGACACACACACACAGAGCGAGAGACACACACACACACACACACACACACACACACACACACACACACACACACAGGACCACCATGAATGAATACTGCAGAAAGGACCAAGTGAAGAGAGAAATGTTCGGTTTGCACGTATTGGTATTTTAATCATCAGTCAGAAACAGAGGTAAAAAGATGCTAACGATGCTAACGAAAGCTAGTAGACTTGTGGGTAAACTAAAACTGTGGGACC
>OX442359.1:3080446-3092946 GCA_949357725.1 Hyperoplus immaculatus | reverse complement strand
GGACAAGAATATGGAGAAATGCTATGTTGGTTCTCTTGCAGAAATAGTGCATTGAGGTCCATGTATCCTCAAAGAAACAATTACGTTTTTTAAGGTGCTCCGGTGGTGTAGTGGATAGAGGGCAAATGTTGTATTTCTACATTTTCTTGGCGATGTCCAGAATAATATTTGTGATAACCATCAAACTACATCGTATACATTCACTGAGTGAAGATTGTGAGAGTAAGACACACATTTCTCACTAACAATGTTATCAAAAACCCATTTAATAGCTTATACATCTTAAAAATCTGCAGAATAAAAACTGGGGCAATGGCGGTCACAGCTTGGGTTTCGTTTCGGCCGGGAGGACTTGAAAGTCACGTGACATGTACGCTGTCCATTAGAAATGAACAGGGGGAACAAATGTAGGTAATTCACAATTTCAAGGCCTTTATTGTGAAACCTCTACATTTTGCGCTGTGGACCAACGTAGCTATTACACATTTCACTGTGAGACTGAGTTGGAAGTCCCCGTAACCATTCTCGTTGTGTACGGTTAGAGCGTTGTCAATAAATAATGGAAAATGCCCCAAAAAATAATCTTTGAAATGATCAGAGAAATTCACCTGCAGTGTCTCACCTCAAAGTCAAACTGTATATTTTGGAGGCTTTTTCATGTTCATTTAAAAATCATATTATACCTGAACCCTACAACCTGTTAGCAGATAGCTTCTGTACGAGGGTGTGTGTGTGTGTGTGAGGGAGAGAGAGACAGTGTGTGTGTGTGTCTGTGTGTGTTTGTGTTTGTGAGTGTGTGTGTAAGGTAGGTGTCTGTGTGTGTGTGTGTGTGTGTGTGTGTGTGTGTGTGTGTGTGTGTGTGTGTGTGTGTGTGTGTGTGTGTGTGTGTGTGTGTGTGTGTGTGTGTGTGTGTGTGTGTAAGGTAGGTGTCTGTGTGTGTGTGTAAGGTAGGTGTCTGTGTGTGTGTGTGTGTGTGTGTGTGTGTGTGTGTGTGTGTGTGTGTGTGTGTGTGTGTGTGTGTGTGTGTGTGTGTGTGTGAGATTACTCCAGATGCTGCCTGGCAAGTAACTAATGAGTCGTGCTTCACCCTGGGTCAAAGTCTAGAGCTTCTGCTGGGGCTTTGAAGCTTGTTTACCCTCCTGCCTCCAAGCCCAAGAGACCAGCACACACACACACACACACACACACACACACTTTTTTACAGGTATACTTGTGAGGACATTAATTTACATAATGCCCCTTACCCTAACCATCCAAACTAAATGCCTAACCCCAACCCTTACACTAACCCTAACATAAACCTAATTCATACCTGAACCTTAAAACCTAGTGTTAACCCTCAAACAGTTACTCGAAAGTCATGTCCCAAAGTGAGAATCGGCCAAAATGTCCTCACTTCTATGGCATAAGACTCAAATAGGCCCTCAGAAAAATAGTTACACACACACACACACACACACACACACACACACACACACACACACACACGCGCATATGTTCCTCTCCCTGCATATCTGTCAGACAAATTAAGTACCTGCCCTGGGAAGTAGAAAATCCCAGCATGAAGTTGAAAGAGCCGCTTGATAAGGTTGAAAAGTCACAGACGTCTTTTTTTTTTTTTTTAATCTATAAATGCGCGGAATTAAACTCCATATCGTCTCACTCCGAGGGACATAGTTATATTTAAAGGATTTAATGTCAAAAGGTTTTAAGTTTGTTTTGAAAACAGGCAAAAATACTTGTTGCAGGCGCTCCGGTGGCGTAGTCGTGGATAGAGCGTGTACCATATTGGCTCCGGCCTTCGTTGCAGTGGTCGCGGGTTCAAATCTGACCCGTGGACCTTTACTGCAGGTCATCCCCCCCCCCCTCCTCTCTCTCTCTCTCTCTGTCTCTGTCTCGCGATTTCAAATCTGTTCTGTCTAATAAAGCTTGAAAATGCCAAAAAATTATCTTTAAAAAAAAATACTTGATGCTCCATGTTTTTATTATTATTATTATTATTATTATTATTATTATTATTATTATTATTATTATTATTATTATTATTATTATAATATTTCCTTAAAATCCTTTTCGGTGACCTCATAAACTTTCTGCACCTTTAGCTTTTTTTTTAAGATTTATTTTTAGGATTTTCAAGCTTTATTAGATAGTACAGAGTTGAAATGGGGAGACAGAGAGAGAGAGGGAGAGAGAGAGAGAGAAAGAGAGAGAGAGAGAGAGACAGAGAGAGAGAGAGAGAGAGAGGGAGAGGGGGGGGGATGACCTGCAATAAAGGTCCACGGGTCGGATTTGAACCCGCGACCACTGCAACGAAGGCCTGAGCCAATATTCGCTCTATCCACGACTACGCCATCGGAGCGCCCCGCACCTTTAGCGTTTTACCATCAAAGGCATTCTGGGTAAATGAGCGAATGAGTGACAGTGTGTGTGTGACCCATGTCCAGTCAAGGTCATCACACCCCCATCCCATAGCACCTGAAGGAGCGAGCAAGATGGTCTTCAGTAACGTTAAGACAGCTACATCCTGACATACTAACACACACACACACACACACCACACACACACACACACGATTACAAGCGGGGATAGAAAATGCATGAGATATCAGAGAGGGGACTAAACGTGTGTGTATGTGTGTGTGTGTGTGTGTGTGTGTGTGTGTGTGTGTGTGTGTGTGTGTGTGTGTGTGTGTGTGTGTGTGTGTGTGTGTGTGTGTGTGTGTGTGTGTTTGAGATGGTCTTTCTTTAACGTTAAGACAGCTACATCCTCCCATACTAACACACACACACACACTGAGAACTCACATACAAACACACACACACACACAAACACGTACACCAACTCACATACCCACACATACTCTCACACACACACATACTCACATACACACAAACACACATACTCACACACACACACACATACACACACACACACATACTCACACACACACACACACACACACACACACACACACACACACACACACACACACACACACGCTTCATTACAAGCGGGGATAGAAAATGCATGAGATTTCGGAGAGGAAAGCTGCGAATCAGATGAAAATAAAAAGTCAAGGAGGATTTCAAGGGATTTGCAGAGTCTAGGCTCAAGGTTCCGCTGTCAAAGTCAGAGTGTGTGTGTGTGTGTGTGTGTGTGTGTGTGTGTGTGTGTGTGTGTGTAAGTGTGTGTACGTGTGTGTGTGTGTGTGTGTGTGTGTGTGTGTGTGTGTGTGTGTGTGTGTGTGTGTGTGTGTACGGTGTGTGCGTGTTAGTGTTTGAGAGTGTGTGTGTGTATGTGTGTGTATGTGAGTTGGTGTGTGTACGTGTTTCTTTGAATGTGTGTGTGTGTGTGTTTCTTTTAATGTATGTGTCTATGTGTGTGTGTGCGTGGGTGCGTACGTATGTGTGAGTGCGTTGGTGGTGTGTGTGTGTGTGTGTGTGTGTGTGTGTGTGTGTGTGTGTGTGTGTGTGTGTGTGCGTGTGTGTTTGATTAGGAAGAGAGAAATGTGTGAGTAAAGCATTCAGTCTTGACCTTGCCATTCGGAAATCCTTTTTCCCCATTCCGCTGTTGCCCGGCAACATCACCTTGACAGCGAGAAATGGACAGAGAAAGAGAGTGAGAGAGAGAGAGGAAGAGAGAGAGCGAGAGCGAAAGAGACAGAGAGAGAGAGAGAGATGGAAAGAGAGACAGACAGAGAGAGAGAGAGAGGGGGAGAGGGTGAGAGAGAGAGAGATGGAAAGAGAGACAGAGAGACAGACAGAGAGAGAGAAAGAGAGAGAGTTGGAAAGAGAGACAGAGAGACAGACAGAGAGAGAGAGAGGGTGAGAGAGGGAGAGAGATGGAGAGAGAAAGAGAGAGATAAAAACAAACTGCTATCACCCTGACTTTCATATATCACACTTTTGCATTAAAGTCATAATACTGCTTGTCCCTGCACATACATATAACATTACATACCCTGTGTTCTAAATCGCATACTCGTTCTTTTCTCTATTCTACATCTAGTAGATATCCAGGTATTTTCAAGCTTACTAAAAATCTGACCACAAATATTGGGACACCCTAAATATTCTTCTACCATACTAAATAGTAGGGAATATATGGGATATAATTGGAATCCAGCCAGGGTATTTTCTCATCTACACAGCCCTCTTGGGATGGGTCAAATGAGGTCAAAGGCCAACCAATAGCTTCGCTGGCCCCTTTGGTGAAGGGGGCCTTTTCAGCTTTAATCTGTGAGGTAAATTATGGCCTTCACTTATGTCTGACCTCTGTGGGGAAGCAGCAGGGCGCGCGCACACACACACACACGCGCACACACACACACGCGCACACACACACACGCACACACACACACACACACACACACACACACACACACACACACACACACCATCAAAGTCTTATGGACACGGGCACACATGGCGGGGATTGGGATGAGTCCACACCACCTACACCTACTACCGGATAAACATAATAATTCCTGCTATTTAGTATGGTAGAAAAAAGATTTAGGATGTCCCAATTTTTGTGGTCCATTTAGTGTGCTTAAAAATACCCGGATGTCTACTAGATCCGGCCGAGAATTTTAGGTTCGAAAACAGCATCCTATTTGGACGATTCTGACCCACAATCCATTGCGCACCGGAAGTGACGTCACATCAACGGAGCCTCCGTATGAAAACAAAACGGGGATGCGACGGATATAAAAGCAAAAAGGCAAGATCAAAACGCAATGTTATGATGAAATAAGAGAGTAAAAGTATGTCCCAATAGTATGCCTACTGCATCCTAACTAGATTATTTTTATGGTCAGATGTAGTATGCAGAATAGAAAACATAAATAGTATGTGATTTGGAACGCAGGGTTGATGTTATATCCATGTGCTTGCAGTTGACCCAAAATAAAGGCCCCTTCACCACACACACACACACACACACACACACACACAAACACACACACACACACACACACAAACACACACACACACACACACACACACACACACACACACACGATTGGGATATGATTGAGTGGCTGTTTAAGTCCTGTTGATACATTTAATAGAAATAAAAAGCAGAATCAACACAGAGGGCAACGGGGCCTGTGTTGCAATTCTCTTTAGTGACTTTACGTTTTGGAGTTATGAATTATCTTTTCAGAGCGATTAATAAGTCAGTCAGTAAGATGTATTTATAAAGCGCTTTTCACAGACAGGGCCACAAAGTGCTTTTACAATGTGCATAGAAAATAACAGCATAGTAAATGGTAAATGGACTTGACTTATATAGCGCTTTCTAGCCGATTTTCTCAGCCCCAAAGCGCTTTACATATCTTACCACATTCACCCATTCATACACACGCTCAAACACCGATGGTAGAAGCTGCCATGCAAGGCGCTCTCTGAACCATCGGGAGCAATTTGGGGTTCACTGTCTTGCTCAGGGACACTTCGACATGTGGCAGGGAGACGGGGGATCGAACCTCCGACCCTGCACTCCAGAGGCTATCTCCCTACCGACTTCGCCACGTCTAAGAATAAAATGAATTAATAAACACAACAGATAACATTATCACAATAGAAGATGTCTTATTATGGTAATGTTACAGCCTTTTGCCATAACTATTAATTTTCAGTTGAATTATCTACTATTAGTATCACTATCAACTCAGTTCACGAATACAGTGTCCTAGCCTTCCTGTATAGTGCAGTATTCTGTTGTTGTAATGGTAGCTGTCCAACACATCTATAGTCTCATGACCCAACACCTGCTTGACATTATCAGAGGCGTATTCCGTAAGTAGTCACTTGCATAAGGCTTCTCAGGTGAACAGGACATTGTGACATTGTATTGGAGGTCAACACACACTCACCTAGTTACACTTACACACATACCTAGTTACACTTACACACATACCTAGTTACACTTACACACACACACACACACACACACACACACACACACACACACACACACACACACACACACACACACACACTCACCTAGTTACACTTAAACACACACACACTCACACCCACACTCATCTAGTTACACTTACACACACACACACACACACACACACACACACACACACACACACACACACACACACACTCACCTAGTTACACTGACACACACACACACACACACACACACACACACACCTAGTTACACTTACACACACACACTCACCTAGTTACACTTACACACACACTCACCTAGTTACACACACACACACACACACACACACACACACACACACACACACACACACACACACACACACACACACACACACATTCACCTAGTTACACTTACACACACACACACACACTGCAGAAAAATGCAGATTATGCAATATGCTAAGGGATTTGGCAGCTTTGTTCATTAGGCAGAACATGAGTGAACACAATTATATTTTTAAGGGAAAAGAACAGTCTGCACACATTTAGAGTCCGCTTCCAAAAATTCATTGTCTGTGGAATTCCCTTCCTGGCGATTGTGAGTATGTCGTAAATTCAGCGTTAGAGAGAGAGAGAGAGTGTGTGTGTGTGTGTGTGTGTGTGTGTGTGTGTGTGTGTGTGTGTGTGTGTGTGTGTGTGTGTGTGTGTGAGAAAGAGAGAGACTGGGGATTTGTAATGAAATTCTAAAGAAAAGAGGAAACAAGATTTTATGAGAACAAAACACTACATCAGGAGCCTTTCATATGGCCAACATGAAGCTATACAGCCAAATTGTTTCTCACACACACACACACACACACACACACACACACACACACACACACACACACACACTCACTCACACACTCACACACAGACACACTCTCTCTCACACACTCACACAGACACTCTCTCTCACACACACACACACTCTCTCTCACACACTCACACAGACAACCACTCACTCCATCACACACTCACACACACACACACACTCTCTCTATCACACACTCACACAGACAACCACACACACACACACACACACACACACACACACAGGGTTAATTAAACGAAAGAAAACATATCAATTCAACACCTATTCTATTAACACCCCCTGACAGAATAATTCATGCTAATGGGGTTAGCATCATGTTAGCAATTCCACCTTACATGGTTATTAGAGGCATTATGAGATGAGTGTGAGATAAGAGCTACGCTACGCTAGCTGCTACGCAATGATACGCCTATTGGAATAAATATCCTTGAAGAGACCTGTTGTAATCCACTGTATTACATGGGGAAGAGTTCAGTATAATATCCAGAGCAATTACCCAAGATGCAATGCACTTCATGAATCTCCACCCCCCAAAATATGTCTGGAATCAAAAACAACTCAACTCTGCAAAACAACATGTTTAGAACAATGTGCATTTCTCTGGCGCCATTTTATCAATTTCAAAAGTAAACTTTTAAAAAGTAAAAAAAGAAGCAACTTTTGGGGGCTACAGACAGACAGACAGACAGACAGACAGACAGACAGACAGACAGACAGACAGGCAGGCAGACAGACAGGCAGGCAGGCAGACAGACAGACAGACAGACAGATAGGCTTTAACCTCAGGTCGCTGACTCCAGGTTTTTCATTTGGAGACCCTCATCTCCGACTCTCTCTGGTCTTTATTTTCCATTAGGAAGAGAAATGCCCGTGTGAACGAAAACAGGGCAATACACACACACAAAGAGAGAGAGAGACACACACACACACACACACACACACACACTCAGTACTATGGGAAGGGGGCTATAGCAGAAACACAGAAGACAGAATAGCTTTTCGTTCACACGGCAGAAGAAGGCCAGAGGTCCTTTATTTCCTCATTTGGTTTCCTTTCTTCATTCCTACCCTCCCTCCTTCTCCTCTTGTTGTTCACCGTGCTTTAAAATCACACACACTATCTTTTTTTGAAAGATAATTTTTTGGCATTTCAAGCTTTTTTTTAATTAGACAGTACATAGTTGAAATGGGGAAACAGAGAGAGAGAGAGAGAGAGAGAGGGGGATGACCTGCAGTAAAGGTCCATGGGTCGGATTTGAACCCGCGACCACTGCAACGAAGGCCGGAGCCAATATGGTACACGCTCTATCCACTACAACACCGGAGCGCCCCCACATACACTATCTTTACACATGCTCCAAAAGTCTGTGTGATTTGATTGAAATTATATGCAAATGTACACACACACAGATCAAGGCAGTTGGTAACCTTATTTCATACTGTCTATATGGGCGACTGTGGCTCAGGTGGTTAAGCAGGTTGGCCAACGATTTAAGGGTTGGCAGTTCGATCCCCGCCCGGCCACCTGTGTCATGGTTGTTATGTCCCTGGGCAAGACACTTCACCCACCTTGCCTTGTGTGAATGTGTATGATTGCTGTGTGTTTGAGGTGGTGGTCGCAGGGGCCGATGGCACGGAATGGCAGCCACGCTTCTGTCAGTCTGCCCCAGGGCAGCTGTGGCTACTATGGTAGTTTACCACCACCGGGATGACTGTGTGTGAAGTGAGTGGAACCTGGAACCATGTAAAGCGCTTTGGGTGCCTTGAAAAGCGCTGTATAAATCCAATCCATTATTATATAAACAGTGAATTATCCTAAACAGCGGGCCCTAACCCTTATTGAGAAATAAAGGCATTTCTCAAAGCCATGTAACAACTGCAGATAAAATATCAAACTTTTGTTATGGGCTACGTGTGTGTGTGTGGGGCGCGGATTGTGTGCCTGTTTAGCTCACTTTAGTGTGCTAGTGTGTGTGTGTGTGTGTGTCTGTGTGTGTGTGTGTGTGTGTGTGTGTGTGTGTGTGTGTGTGTGGCCGTCGGCATGGCAGCGACAGTGATGAATCAGCATTATTAAACAAGAGACAGAAACCCGGCGATGTCATTAATCTTCATCCCCACTGGCAACCATCTCAGAACTCACTTTGTCTGTCTGTCTGTCTGTCTGTCTGTCTGTCTGTCTGTCTGTCTGTGAGTATGTCTGTCTGTCTGTCTGTCTGTCTGTCTGTGAGTGTCTGTCTGTCTGTCTGTCTGTCTGTCTGTCTGCTACATCTTACACACTAAGGATGAAATGTTTTGTGAACTTGTGTAGAGGCTCGTTGACTGTCGCACTGCAGTGTCCGACAGAACACTTAAACAAGGACAGAGACGGGGGGGGGGCGTCCTTAGCTCAGTTGGTAGGGCGTCCCCCCATGGGCCTCGGCCAGCAGCAGACCCGGGTTCGATTCCAGCCCGCGGTCGTTCTCTGCATGTCACTCCGCGGCATCAAAAGAGGTGTATTAGTCTAGTCTTTTATAATTCAAATCCAACTGCATTTACGACAGGTGCTGTCATACATTGTAAACTGTATAACTGTCAGGAGAAAGGCTGACCCATTGTTGGTGAATCAGTGGGATTTCTTGACAAAAGTAAAAATGTAGAATACCAGTTGTACACACACACACACACACACACACACACACACACACACACACACACACACACACACACACACACACACACACACACACACACACACACAGAACATCTGGTTCAATCCAACTCGCTAAACTTGTCTCTGTCTCATAAAGCCGCGGCCCCCGGACCCCCAAAGGTCATCCACTTTATTTGAAATATTTTTTTCTGCTCGTTTTAACTGTCGGTGAAATACTCAGACTGGAAACAGCAGGACAGGTAGAGGAAACAGGGTCAAACACACACACACACACACACACACACACACACACACACACTCACACACACACACACACACACACACACACACACTTTAACCTTCAGAAGAAACAGCACAGAGACAGAGAGGCCAACAGAGCACTGGCAGATATAGACATGTCAATCAAAAAACAGTACTAGAACCAATCCCAAATATCTTAGAAGTTTACACAATTTTCCTCGCATATAGAGAGCACCTTACATTATCTTGAAAACACTTTTAAATATGAAGCACTCACCTCATTCATGCTTGAAGGATGGCTGCTATCCATGTTTGCAGAGAACAGCAGCTATGGTGTTTTTTGATTTTTAGTCCATTAACACTGATTGTGTACAAAAGCAAACCGTCAGGCTCTTAACTAGGACTTATAATACGTTGTGGTTGCGTTCCGAATCGCATACTTTCTACTATATAGTATGGTAGAAAAAAGATTTAGGATGTCCCGATTCTTGTGGCCAGATTTAGGATGGTTAGAAGTACCCGGATGTCCTACTTCATGCGGCCAAGATTGTTAGTGTTGAAAAGTGCATCCTATTTGGGCGATTCTGACCCACAATCCAGTGCGCACGTGAAGTGACGTAACATCGACGAAGCCTTGATATGAAAACAAACAGGGATGCGACGGATATAAAAGCAAGAGGCAAGATCAAGGCGCAATGTTATGATGAAATAAGAGAGAAAAGTATGTCCCAATAGTATGCCTACTGCATCCTAACTAGATTATTTTTATCGTCGGATGTAGTATGTAGAATAGAAAAAAGAATGAGTATGCGATTCGGAACGCAACCTCAGTTTGGGGGGAGGCTTCTTAGTAGGTCTTACAATATATTGTTTTTAGGGGAAAAATAACAAAACAAAACCAACATGTTTGACAGTGTTGAAAAAAGCAGAAAAGGCAAGTGTCACTTGTTTTGGTCATGGGTTCTTCTTCTTCTTCTTTTCGGTTATTGGCGGGTTGCAACCGTAACTTTTTTGGTGCATACCGCCACCAACTGTACCGGAGTGTAATAACCGCATTTATGTCATATAAAATATAATATATATATAATGGATAAATACATAAATAAATAATCAGATAACTAGAGGGGGAAACAATAAAAAAGGGGGTGTGGGGGTAAGGCTACACAAATACTACATTCTTTTAAATAATCCTATGTCCTTTAAATATTCGATCACTGCTTTCTGTGCAAGTTTGGTCATGGGTTGTAAGCAGGTGTGTCTTAATTAAGTGATTGGGTCAAACAGGTGGAGGGAACGACCTAAAAACACACACAGACACACACACACACACACACACACACATACAGACACACACGCACACACACACACACACACACACACATCATTTTTGTTTAGGGTTTATTCTTTTATAATTAATAATGTACAGTTTATGTATATTTTACATGTAATCTATATTCTTTACAAGTACAAACATAATTGTGTAAATGCTTGTAGAATATTGATAGGTCTGATTGATGCTCCGTTTGATTGAGCTGGTAATGATGTCATGCGCTACGATGAGGTAATGCACACTTGAGTTTTTGATGAGCGCTGCAGTGGACACACTAATATATAGATTTTCAACCATTTGACAATATAATTAAAAAAAAAAACTTTTCAGTAAACATCTTTCTAACTGGATTTCATCTCCTGTCATTCACGTTTATGGTTTCTCTTTTTTAATATTATTTTGGGAATTTTTTACTTTATTTAACCGATTTGGAGAGACAGAGTTGAAAAGGGGGCAGAGAGAGGAAGACATGCAGTGAACAACCCAGGTTGGATTTGAACCCGGGTCTGAAGAGGACTGAGACTCTGGGGGGCGCTCTAACCACTACACGACAAGCACTCCCCAGTATATATATATATATATATATATATATATATATATATATATATATATATATATATATATATATTTATTTGTTTTTTTAACCTTTGTTTATACAGGTAAATCCCATTGAGTCCGAAGACTCTTTTGCAAGGGAGACCTGTTCCCATTTACACGTTACCATTTACACACACATTCATACACCGATAGCAGGCTAACTATCGACATTCACACGAGGCAAGGTGGGTGAAGTGTCTTGCCCAAGGACACAACAACTATGACACAGGTGGCAGGGCGGGGATCGAACCTCCAACCCTTTGATCATCAGCCGACCCGCTCTACCAACTGAGCCACAGTCGCCCCAAATATGATATATTATATATATTTCTCTTTTTTATATTACAGTCACAGTTTTCTGAATAACGACTCTGAGGGTTGGGGCCTTCCTACAACTCAAAAACAAAACATTTTTCCAACTCACTTACTGTACATTCCTCTCAGTTCTTCCAGGATTCTTCAGACAGGGACGACTTCTTTGGGGCAACGTGCCCAGGATCGGGGCTCCGGATACGGGAAGCACAACATCCAGGATGGGGGTTTTTCATGGATAAGTGGGTCTCAGCAGAGGAGAGCAGAGCGTGTTACACTCGTTTCATGGGGCATTTGAAGGAGGGAAGTTGGACGGAGAGTCAAGGATTTTTGGCTCCCGGAAGATGTTTTGTTTTGGAAGTCTGTGTTTTTGAGTTTATTACTAGGCCTGTTATAAAGTTTATTTTGGACATAGTGAAAGCGAGACACTACAGATGAATAGGATAAATGGTTTAGCTTATAGATATCATCATGAAACTTTCCCACTTGATTACTGACATTAAAACAATTACTTTTAGTATTAAGTTTAAATATATTTCAGGAAGCTTTTCTAACTTCAAACAGTGTTCCAGGGATCACATTCC
>OX442359.1:3062946-3070446 GCA_949357725.1 Hyperoplus immaculatus | reverse complement strand
CTGACAACATTTCTACCAAATTCCAATAATTTTTTTTGTCATTAAGAGCATTTTCATTAAGTGATGTAGAGATGAAGATTTAAGAAAAAATCCAGACTGGTCCCTTCATTTTTTCCGGAGCTGTATATTTCAGGCACTTATCGATATGGCGCTCCCCTTCTAACTGTACATTACATACAAAGCAACGGGCAAAAATACATCCTTCAAAACGTGCTCGCCTAGATTTCCAGACACACTTTTACAATTTTCACAGCACTTTTTCCTTTACTTAAAACCTTTCAGAGTGAAGATATGTTTTTTTTTACACTTAAAAGGTGCTCCGAGGAACTTTCAGTTTGTGTTAATTCTTGCCCCCCCTTTGGACAAAAGCGGTAGTGTTTTTAAAACGCTAGCTGTTGTTCCTGGGTGAGCGTATACCCATGACCAAAGGCATTAAGAAAAACTATATAAAAAATAGTATTCTCTGCACTGATGGTCTCGTTTGCTGTTACATGTCATTCATGATCATCAGAGGAAAAAAATAGACTGTTTCAGAAATATTTAAAAAGTTCCTCGTAGCACCTTTAACTATACACAGGTTGTATCTTATTTGGTAACAGTTTTCTTCAGCCCTGTTGCACTGATTTGAAAACTCATTGGTAAGGGGCTGTAGTGGGTCCGTGTTGTTATACACATTTACATACACAATGCAGATGGCACATTTTAGTTTTTAGCTTAAAACAGAGTTGTAGCATTGTTAACTTCCCTTGGGTTAAAATACAGGTTTACACACTTGAATAATGCCATCGAAAAATCATATTTTCTTCAACTTTTTCGTCAAGCATTCACCACCCAAATACAGCTTTTACTAAAGCCTGTATTTCTCCTAATGTAGGACTTTCCCTGCGTTCCAAATCACATACTCTTTTTACTACACTACATACTAAAGTACAGAAGAGGGCCACAGGAGAGAGAAAAAAAATTCAGATGAGGAAGATTTTTTTTTTTCATTATGTCGAGAAATGTCAAGAATAAAGACGAATACTCCAAAATGCTATTGGAGTTAGTGGGGGATTTATGTATTTTCAGCATACTACAAATGTTTTGGGACATCCTAAATCTTTTTCTGGCATACTAAATAGTAGGGAAGTATGGGGGATTGGAACGCAGGGACTATACACCACCAGGAGATAATGTATGTTATGTGGCTTCTTTTCCGTACGTAGGCGTAAAGGGCAAATCACAAACCCACTGTTGTTTTTCCACAGCTTGGCAATGTTCGCTTTTTATTTATCTGATATATTTTTTCCCTTTTTTTCAAAATTCGACCTCGGCCTCGATCTCCATTTGTTTTTGCTTTCACACAGAAACAAGCATGACACAAACATTAGTGATGTAATAGAGAGGCAGGGATTGTTTCACTCCTACTGCAGCAATTATAGTGGTGGGCTGGCGAGCTTTTCAGTTAGGTACGTGATTTTAAAAAGTGTCCTGCCTTCCGAATCGCTTACTATCTACTATTTAGTATGGTAGAAAAAAGATTTAGTATGTCCCAGATTCTTGTGGCCAGATTTAGGATGGTTGGAAAGACCCGGATGTCCTACTACAAGATTTTTAGTGTTGAAAACAGCATCCTATTTGGGCGATTCTGACCCATAATCCAGTGCGAAGCTGAAGTGACGTCACATAGACAGAGCCTCCATATGAAAACAAAACGGGATGAGACGGATATAAAAGCAAGAGGCAAGATCAAGGCGCAATGTTATGATGAAATAAATAAGTAAATGTATGTCTCAATTGTAGCATACTGCATCCTAACTAGATTCTTTGTATCGTCGGATGTAGTATGTAGAATAGAAAAAAGAAAGAGTACGCAATTCAGAACGCAGGGTGATGTAATAGAGGGGCAGGTTCAGATGTCGGTGGATTGTTTTACTCCTGCTGCAGCAATTATAGTGGTGGGCTGGTATTTAGGCTTTTGAAATGGGGACGTGATTTTAAAAAGCGTGTCATCAACGTGTGTCCCTTTTTTAATGTTTAATGTTTAATCCCATGTTTCGATATCACTGTCTGGTTTAGTTTTGTAGCATTTATTCTTCTTACATGCCCCGGGACTAAACAGGTGGAAAGAAGCAGTTTGCTAAAAACCTGGTACAATGCATCTCTCTCTCTCTCTCTCATTTGCTCTAAACAAGCCCTGCGTTCCGAATTACACACTCTTTCTTTTTTCTATTCTACATACTACATCTGACGATAAAAATAATCTAGTTAGGATGCAGTAGGGACATAATTTTACTCTTTTATTTCATTTCTTGCCTCTTTCTTTTATATCCGGCGCATCCTCGTTTGTTTTCATATGGAGGCTTCGTCGATGTGACGTCACTTCACGTGCGCACTGGATTGTGGGTCAGAATCGCCCAAATAGGATGCAGTTTTCAACACTAACAATCTAGACATCCGGGTACTTCTAACCATCCTAAATCTGGCCACAAGAATCGGGACATCCTAAATCTTTTTTCTACATACTATATAGTAGAAAGTATGCGATTCGGAACGCAGGGAAGGTTAATGTTTATTTGTACATTGTCCCTGTTTAAATAAAGTTACATTACAACGCCCACGTTTTTTTTTTCAACTACAGCAGAAGGGAACACTGGTTAGTTCCTCCTCTTCGGGTAGAAAAAAAATAAATTGCCAATCAAGTCTGCTGTAGAGTTTGGTTTGATTGGAGTGAGAATGTCAATACTCTTAGATCCTCGTGGAAGAAAGCCACTGGCACCAATTAAAAATCCAAATATCTTAAAGGTCTCAGTTCAACCAAACCAAAGTTTTACCCCCCCCCCCCCCCCCAGTGCTATCTAGGCATGAAGCTAGTTCTTGTTATACTGTATATGTCCAGGTTTTGGGATTCCAGCCTCAATCGTTTAGCAATAGAGGGTACATTCAATTGCATTCAATTTTGAGCATTTGAAAACACCTAGATGCCCCACTAACTCCAATACCAATTTACAGAAAAGAAAATCTACCTTATTTGATTTGTTTCTCTCTCCTGTGGCCCTTAAGCTCTTCTGTACTTTAGTATGTAGTGTAGTAAAAAGAAATAGTATGTGATTTGGAACGCAGGGCTAGTCATTAAACACATAGTCAATGGTACAATTACCTCTTTTGAATAAAGTGAACTTATTGCTCTAGCTGGCGAACTAGCTTGGGGAATATGACGCCAATCTTAAATCATAATAACTTTGCTGTGCTATTTTACAATCATCTCCAGCCGTTGATCTAACCAGTTCACTTGTTCACCTGTACCAGTTATATTATGGAGTTCCCCAGGGTTCCATACTGGGTCCACTTTTAATTTTTCATGTGTGACTTTAGGCCTTTTATCTGGATAATTCAAGAACATAATGTAACATGTTTTCATACAATCTGTTTGTGTACATTTTGATAAAGAGCGTCAGCCAAATGCATAAAAAATACAAATAAAAAAAAATATATTCGAATTGAATGCAATTAACTGCTAAGGACAATTTTACTCTTTGTATGTTAAAAAAAAAAGAAAAAGAAATGGGTGAATTTTTTTTCTAGCTACTATCACACTGGGAGGCTCATTGCCCCTCTCTATATCCATCTATATTTAATGTGTTTTTATGTCAGAAGCCAAAGCTCTCTGTCTGTGCCTCTGGTTGGCAGTGTTCTTTGGCTGTGTGTGTGTGTGTGTGTGTGTGTGTGTGTGTGTGTGTGTGTGTGTGTGTGTGTGTGTGTGTGTGTGTGTGTGTGTGTCAGGCAGGCAGGCAGCAGGTGGCTTGTGATGAAAAATTCAGTGCGGAGCTTTGACTCGGGAGACGGGGAGGAGGAGCGGTGGATGAAGCCGGTTGTCGTAGTTAACGGGAGGAAGAGTAACAGGGAAATGGGGAGGGGTGAGCTGTTACTGTGTGTGTGTGTGTGTGTGTGTGTGTGTGTGTGTGTGTGCGTGTGTTTGTGTCAGGGGAGAGTGTCTCTATGTGTGTGTGTGTGTGCGCGCGTGTGTATGCATGTTTTTCTCTTTCTGTGTGTGTTTGTGTGTGCGTGTATGTGTGTGTCTCTGTCAGTGTGCCTCTGTATAAGAGTGTCTTTCTGTGTGTGTGTGTGTGTGTGCGATTGTGTGTGTGTGTGTCTCACTGTCTCTCTTTGTGTGACATAGAGCGAGTAGGGGGAGGAATAAAGGTGAGCATGTGGAGCTACTAGAAAGGAAAGATAATGAACATAGAACAAGTGAGTGTGAGAGAAGGAGGAGGAGGATTGTATTATAAGCCATATGAAGGAGCTCCAGACAGACAGGCAGGCGGGCCAGGGAATCAAGCCCAGAGAGGAGCAGGCGGGTCGGGCACAAGATCAGAGCTGTCTACCCCTCTCAGCCTGGGTCTCCTCCGCAGAGATAACACACACTATATGAATCATGTATGAGGGGGCGGGGGTTTATTAATAACACGCGCACACACACACACACACACACACACAGTCGCAGAAAGACACAGAAAGACAGACAGACGCGCACACACACACACACACACACACACACACACACACACACACACACACACAGAAAGACACACAGAGAAAGACACACACACACACACAAATAGTCGCAGTCACACACACACATAAAGTTGCAGAAAGACACACAGACACACACAGAAAGACACACACACACACACAGTGCCCTGCTTCTCTCATACACTTTGCCTTGTGTTATGCGCTCCCCTGGTAGTACTAGAGTTGAGAGCGCCCGGTTGCTCCATGTAGAAAACAACAGAAGCTCTGGCAGAGTCGGTTTGGGTCGAATATTACATTTAGTTACGAATATGAGGGAGACACAATGTTAAACATAAAAAAAGTTAGGAAAACTCACAATTACAAGTGTCTTCACTAGTTTTTTTGATTTCTGGGGCCAACTCAAACTGCCTTTATTTGAGGTGAAACAAATTTTCGTTGGGATAACTTTAAATTTTGAGTTGTTAGTGTTGAAAAGTGCATCCTATTTGGGCGATTCTGACCCACAACCTGGCGCGCACGTGAAGTGACGTCATATCGACGAAGCCTCCATATGAAAACAAACGGGGATGAGATGGATATAAAAGCAAGAGGCAAGATCAAGGCGCAATGCTTTGATGAAATAAAAGAGTAAAAGTATGTCCCAATAGTATGCCTACTGCATCCTAACTAGATTATTTGGTAACACTTTATAATAACTATCCGTTGTAACTCGTTAATAGATCATTAGTAAACTCTTAATTAATGATTATTAATGATTTGTTAAGTGTTTGTTAGCAGTTTGTTAAGGATTTATAACAATGGTAGATAGTTAATAGCTTAATAATTGAATCAGATCATCTGGGAGGTAATCCGAGATTAACTGATCACGTCACGTTCAAGTCCATGGCATGCACAGTGTGTATTGAGTTTATTTAAAAATATTTGAAAATGGGGCTGCCCTCAGTTGCCCATGCACTGTGTATAGTCTATAGCCTATTTCAGCCTCGTCGGTATCTCGGATTACCTCCCAGATGAACTGATTCAATTATTAAGCTATTAACTATCTACCATTGTTATAAATCCTTAACAAACTGCTAACAAACACTTAACAAATCATTAATAATCATTAATTAAGAGTTTACTAATGATCTATTAACGAGTTACAACGGATAGTTATTATAAAGTGTTACCGATTATTTTTATCGTCGGATGTAGTATGTGGAATAGAAAGAAGAAAGAGTATGCGATTCGGAATGCAGGGTATTAAGCCACGACACACACACAACTTGATGGTGAAACATGTACATTGTCACCTGCCTACACACAAAGCCCACAAATAGACATCACGCCTCCCTATGGGGTTGAACAAAAAGCACCCACTCCTATTTGCCCGTCTGCCCATTTGATTGTCAGTACATAGCAGTGACGTGATCTCAATACCGTTAGCCTCGTAGCATTATTGCCTTAATCATATTTACTCTCCTCTACATCTACTCTATTCTACATCTACTTTACCCTACTCTATAACCCTTAAAATATGACTTAGGCAATTATGCTATTAGGCTAACGAAAAGTAGATGTAGAGTAGAGTAGATGTAGAATAAAGAAGATGTAGAATAGAGTAGATGTAGAGTAGAGTAGAGTAGATGTAGAATAAAGTAGATATAGAGTAAAAGTACATTAGAGTAAATATGATTTAGGCAATTATGCTATGAGGCTAACGATATGTAAGAGTCCCTTTTGAACAACTGTGGAACAAGCATTTGACCCTGCGTTCCAATACCCATACTTCCATACTATTCAGTATGCCAGAAAAAAATGTAGGGTGTCCCAATACATGCAGTATGCCAAAAATACCCAGATGTCCTACTAACTCCAATTGGTATATTTACCGTCTTTATTCTTGACATTTCTCGACATAATGAAAAATAAATCTTCCTTATCTGATTTTATCTTTCTCTCCCGTGGCCCTAAAAATCGTCTGTACTTTAGTATGTAGTGTAGTGAAAAGAAAAAGAGTGTGTGATTTGGAACGCAGGGTGTGTGTATTGTCAGCTGCGTGTGGAACAAGCATTGTGTATTTGTGAATGCACAGGAAGGCACTGCTCTGTTGGCTAGTAGTAAGAACAGCTGATAGTACTACTGGGTATAAGGTCATCTGCACAGCATGGATCACACACACACACCCACATGCTGAGTACACTTCACAACCGCTAAGAATCACCGCTTAGCTATTCCCTCCCTCTGACCTCTGTTCCTTTGTCCGTTTGTCAAGATTTCTAGCGTCCCCTCCCACCATTTCTTTACCAAAAAAAAAAAAAAAAATCCCCTTTTATCTCCTTTGAAATTTCACTTTTCAGTTTCTGTTCAGGTTCCGAAAATGTACCCTCCAAATCGTCCTCACGAGTAAAACAGTCTTCCTTTCTCCGAGCCCAATCGATTGAGCCTGGCTAGCTGCGATGGTGACGGGGGGACATCGTGGCGGTAGGGACCCTTGGGTGAAGCTGGGTCTTTTAGATGCACCGGAGAGGAATAGCGGTCGTAGCTGCTACCGCTAATGCTAATGCTGCTGCTGTTGGTGCTATCTAGCATTAGCTTCCCTTTGGCTTCTTGCTCGCGGCGCCGTTGCTCTTGCCTCAATAGCTCTTGTGCTTCCAATAGGACCCTCGCGTTGACACCACCACCTCCGCCCCCCCCGCCCGGGTAGCCGTTCCGGGACCCTTGGTAGCTGGAGTAGCGAGGGTTCTCCTTGGCCGTTTGAAAGCCCTCGCCAGGTGGGTACGCCTTGTCCCAGGAATCTTGACTGACAGTGCTGGGGTTCTTCCTAGGTTGCCTATAGTGTGGAGAGGGAGGAAAAAACAAGAAGTGATATATTTTTAGATTGCTATTAATATATAAAATGTTCATTCTACTCAAACATATGCCTATAAATAGTAAAACGAGAGACACTGAACATTTGGAGTGGTCTCTTCATTTTCTCCACAGCTGTATTTAGTTATTAATTCTATA
>OX442359.1:3037946-3055446 GCA_949357725.1 Hyperoplus immaculatus | reverse complement strand
TTTTGGCTTCAGAAACAAATTGTTGTTGGGTCAAGGCAGGTGAGTTGGTCTGTAAGACTTTCCTGCAGCTACAGGGTGAATGATTTGATCCATTTGTACTTCAAGACACACATCAAAGGAAGATAAATATACATTTTCAACACTTCATACCTTACACCATCTCACTCCAGCCACAAGTCAAAACACACACAAACACACACACACACACACACACACACACACACACACACACACACACACCCCCCCCCCACACACACACACAAACACACACTTACCATGAGTTAGTCCCTGAGCTGTGTCCTCTCAGGTGAAAGTGAAGGTGAGACACAGACAGACAGAATGTGGGAGGAGTCATGCTGGACACTCAGACAGGTGAAGTGATGAGACGATGTTAGTGGGTGTTAAATGTTAATGGAGACAAATTGTGTGTTAACATTGTGACAGTGCTGGGGCGCTCCGGTGGTGTAGTGGATAGAGCGCGTACCATATTGGCTCAGGCCTTCGTTGCAGTGGTCGCGGGTTCAAATCTGACCCGTGGACCTTTACTGCAGGTCACCCCCCACCCTCTCCCTCTCTCTGTCTCCCCATTTCAGCTCTGTACTGTCTAGTAAAGCTTGAAAATGTCAAAAAATTATCTTAAAAAATACATTGTGACAGTCCTGCCCCAGACAGCTAGAGATACACACCTTATATACAGGTAGTTAAAAGTGTGGCTATTGATTTAAGGTGTTAATATGTCTGTCTTTAAAAATAGCTGAGCAAACCTTGAACAAACCAGTAACATTCGAAGATACTGAACACCTTCAGGGGTTAGGAGGTATAACAGATGCATGAGAACATTTTAATAGGTTTCAATGGGTGTCATAAAACGACATTCCCCAACATAAAATCATCACAACTTTCAACGTGCAGATATTTAAAAAAAACCCTGTAACATCATTTTCTGCACACCTGAATATGTGACAGGTGCGTCAGAGGAGGGTTCTATTAATGAAAGGAACTCCCGGCACACTGTCTCGCATTCTGCTGAGATGTCTGTTTTATAAAAGGCAGCGTTTACGTCTTTATGAAGGCTAGTTGAGAAGGAAACGCTGCTTTTTCCATAGAATAAATGTGTCAGCAGAAAGTGTACACTGTGCACGGGAGTTCCTTTCATTAAAGTGAAGACATTTACAAACGCACATACAAAGTGTGTACATCACATGCACGTACCTAAAGACCTACTTCACCAGTGGAAATATGAAGGTATATTGAACTCTGAGATCCTATTTAGTATAAATATGCAAACATTTTAGAAATCGGTTCATCCTAGCCTGAGAAAAGGCAGAACGAGTTGTTATGGTTTCACTGTCTAACCCTACATTTTCCCATGTGTGACATCACACATGGGAAAAATGTAGGGTTAGGATTAACAGGACAGCTGGGCCAAGGGAAGACTGAGGAAAGACTGAGGGAAGAAAAACCTCGTTCATTATATTATAAATAGCAATTTTTATAATGATAGAACGCCGGTTCTGTATAGGTGAAGTATTCCTTTAAGTTGATGTGAAAAGCTTGTTTGTGATTCCCCAATATATTGAATGCAACCCATTATCTCCCCCTGTATTTATTTAAGAGACAAATGTCCTAGGTTATCTTTATTTGGTCTCAAATAATTCATAATTCAGCACACATTTGCATATGTTCGTGGCGCAGTGGGTAGAGTACCACACATCTCCCCTCCCTCCTATGGTCATTAGTGGTGAGGGTGCAATGACTGCGTGTGCATCACTCCTAACACACACAGACCCAATCTAATTACTTTTATGGCTGTGGAACGTATTGAGACCTTGATACACACACACACACACCCACACACACCCACACACACCCACCCACACAGACACACACACACACACAGCTGGCGGAAGGCATTAGTTGGTGGGAAGGCCATAAAACAATTAACAGTGCTAAACAGACACTCCCCTTTCAACCAAATGAAGCTAGGGGCAATCATCTCTACGATTGATTGGCATGGCTTCACTGCTATGTGGCTGACAATAGGCACACACACACACACACACACACACACACACACACACACACGCTGGCATGAAACCAACAGGGGTAATAGGGTAGCAGGCACAAACGGTCTCACACGAACACCCCTTTATCCCAAAGCTGAATTTGAAAATTACCCGTGGGAAAATTGCAGTAGGCTAGTACCAATATGTTTGACATCATAAAAAAAAAAATCTTAAGTGGTTTAGGAGTGTTGGATATTGGTTCATCTGCTTGAACTGGGTGATTTTTTAGGATAGACACACACACACACACACACACACACACACACACACACACACACACACAACCCCCACCCTCCCCACACACACTCACACAGTATTAAGATGTAACAGTAAAATACAACGGGCAGTGTTGTTATGCCCCGTTCTAAGACCCCAACATCAAGTGAATGAACCTCTATCGCTTTCTCTGTAGTGGTATAAACGAGAGCAATAAACCCAGCGCTATGAAGCAGGGAGAGTGGGCATCACTCACTCTGATAGAATTAGATCGAACACACACACACACACACACACACACAGACACACAGACACACACACACACACACACACTTCAAGAAGAAGGGAGAAGAAGAGGGAGCCCATATGCTGGACGGAGCGATATTATATTGATGGAAGTCATGAAGCTAAATATGGACGAATGGGAAATAAGTTAGTGTTGAAAAGAGGGAATCGGGCCAATCGAAATAGATGGTTCCACTATACTGCACTGTGTGGTGTTTAATATGATAAGCGCTTCAATATGGCTCGAAATGACACTGATTGGAGTTAATTCTTGTTCGTGGAGAATTCTGAATCGATTGGGACATTATTGAAACAAATTATTATCTAAAATTAAAGAAAAAAAAACAAAAAATAAAATGTGTTCTACTATTTTTTGCGAGTCAACAAATTTGGTCAGAATTCAAAATACATGTTTTTAAAGTAGCAGGTTCGATTGGACAGATTCAGCTACACTCAACAAAAATATAAACGCAACACTTTTGTTTTTGCTCCCATTTTTCATGAGATGGACTTAAAGATCTAAAATTCATTCCAGATACACAATTGTATCATTTCTCTCAAACATTGTTCACAAATCTGTCTAAATGTGTGATAGTGAGCACTTCTGCTTTGCTGAGATAATCCATCCCACCTCACAGGTGTGCCACATCAAGATGCTGATCTGACATCATGATTAGTGCACAGGTGTGCCTTAGACTGTCCACAATAAAAGGCCACCCTGAAATGTGCAGTTTTGTCTCAGCAAAATGCCACAGATGCCACAAGCATTGAGGGAGCGTGCAATTGGCATGCTGACAGCAGGAATGTCAACCAGATCTGTTGCTCGTGCATTGAATGTTCATTTCTCCACCATAAGCCGTCTCCAGCAACTTCGCACAGCCATTGAAGAGGAGTGGAACAACATTCCACAGGCCACAATTGACAATCTGATAAACTCTATGCGAAGAAGATGTGTTGCACTGCATGAGGCAAATGGTGGTCACACCAGATACTGACTGGTTCTGAGTCCCCAGACCCCCAATAAAGCAAAAAAATTCACATTTCAGAGTGGCCTTTTATTGTGGACAGTCTAAGGCACACCTGTGCACTAATCATGATGTCAGATCAGCATCTTGATGTGGCACACCTGTGAGGTGGGATGGATTATCTCAGCAAAGCAGAAGTGCTCACTATCACACATTTAGACAGATTTGTGAACAATGTTTGAGAGAAACGGTACAATTGTGTATCTGGAATGAATTTTAGATCTTTAAGTCCATCTCATGAAAAATGGGAGCAAAAACAAAAGTGTTGCGTTTATATTTTTGTTGAGTGTATATGTCAGTGCTATAATATGGCTGTAACGATGTCTACATATAATGGTATAACATTACACTAACAGGGATTGAATTCATATCCCCAGAGAATTCTGAATGGATTTGGGAAATTATTGAAAATGGCCAGTATAAAAAAATTGATGGTGATAAAAAAAATGTCCTCTAGTATTTTTTTAGGGAGCCTAAGCTGAAATCTTCACGTAGTATGTGTAGGTTGGAATGGACAGATTTAACTATACTGCACTGTATGGTGTATAACATGATACGTGCTTCAATATGGCTCAAAATATGAATATAAATTACACTGATTGGAGCTCAGTTCCCCTTTGTAGAGAATTCTTAACCCATTGATGACTATGGCAATCTAGGATGCATGTCCTTAATGCCTGAGGGTTTTCTGAAAAAATAGTAGGAATTGTCAAGTCTACCAAAACCTTAATATCTAAGCCTGTGTAGCACATAGAAACATGAAATAAAATACATTTAAAAGTTAAGGTTCACAGGTTTTATTTAAACATGCTCCCTTAGCGCTTACAAACCAACAAATATTTCTAAAAATCGTCAAAATGAGATGAATTAGAAAATTATTAAATATTGTTAATAAATAAATGCAATGTATTGTGTGATTTTCGTCAGTAGTCTATAGTAGACCTTGATTCTGTGCACCAAACGCCACTAACTGTTCTGTCGCCGACATAGCTGACGTATTTTTTTAATTATTTTGTTTTATTTTTTTATTTTTTATTTTTTTGATTGACATGATTTTTGGCAAACCACACAACTTTTGGGTGGTCACGTGGTCTTAAAAAAATCAACAAAACCCACCTCATGTGTATTTGAACCAATGACAGTGCATTCTATGCTGGGAATGCCATGAAAATTAGATAAAGTAATAATGCTGCGCGACGCAGCATCAGGCAGGAGAGCCAATGTGGCATCGCGCAGCAGCCGTCATCAATGGGTTAATGGATTGGGACATTATTAAACATTTCTAAAAATACAGAATTTTTAATGTGTGTTTTTTTCGTGAGAATTTTGTGTTCCACTATTTTATGGGAGCATCTCCACTTTTGGTTTTAGACTGTCTGTAGGTTAAAACGTCGTAATATTATACAAGCTATTCCATTTAAAATTATATCAAACAGAAAATCATGTTAGAACTATAATGACAATCCCCCCCTCTGTAAAACAATTAAGGGTGTATTTGATCTACATACATTCGCTTGCATCATACGACCATTTTTTTTGGCCATACTGCATATAAAAAAGAAACAGCCTAAGAATGTAAACAGCATCTCTTATTACCATATAACACAGCCTATGAACGTACACACACACACACACACACACACACACACACACACACACACACATAACACAGCCTATGAACGTACACACACACACCCTATGAACGTAACAAGCAGTAATTTCATATGCACTAGCGCGCTCCTGGCACGGACTGGATGGAAGTGGGACAGTGGTAGGTTGAATTAGGCGAAAAGGACACGGGGTCCTTGAGGCTTTGCACACGCACACACACACACACACACACACACACACACACACACACACACACACCAAAAATTGCACATCACTCAGATGAAGCAACAGAACGTAATATATTCGTGGGAGAAGGTAATTGAATTTCAAAGACACTTTCTCCTGTTTTCCATATGCCCCCCACCCTCCCCCCTCCCAATACAGCCGGGGCATGAGTCTAATAACAGGCAATCACTAGAGCTAGCTTGAGTGTGTGGTCCGCACTCTAATAAGGGAAAGTGCATTAAAGGACCATTGTAGGGTTCCCTACAGCTCCGGAAAAAATTAAGAGACCAGTCTGGATTTTTCTTAAATCTTCATCTCTACATAACTTTTTCAAATTGCTCTTAATGACAAAAAAATGCAGTTAAGATTTTTTTTTATTTAGGGCTACCACAAATTCCTGTAAAACTATGAATTTGGTCAAAGCAGGCATTTTGAATCCAGGGGGAACCCTTAGCTTTTAGAGTGTGGATTCCATAATACTTAGTTTTCATGGGAAAATGAGACTCGCCACAATAGGCTGTGAGCTTCAGCGGATGTAAACACAAACATAATGCGTCCGTATTGTTAAGCTTTTTAATTGAGAGCAGCTCGGTCGTGTACAGACAAAGGCACTGGTGACCTGAGCTCCTCTTTCCCACACACATACAGTGCTGCTGGAATGTGCAACAATCCAGCCAACCCATTAAAATGCATTACACTATTAATTTTTTTATTTTATTGTCTTAAATATTCATTGAAAGGAGCTACGAGGAACTTTTTAAATATTTCTGAAACAGTCTCAATTTTTCCTCTGATGATCATGAATGACATGTAACAGCAAACGAAACCATCAGTGCAAAGAATGCTATTTTTATATATAGGTTTTCTTTGTCATGGGTATACACTCACCGAGGAACTACAGCTGGCGTAGTAAAAACACTACCGCTTTAGTCCAAAGGGGGTGCTAGAATTAACACAAACTGAAAGTTCCTTGTAGCAACTTTAAACCTGCAGTGTGTAGAATTTTGGGTTTTATTTCCTAGCAGATTTTGTAGAAAGTAATTATAATATCCATAAGTACATTTAATTTAGTGCATAATAGCTGAAAAAAAAATTTTGAATTATTTTTTTTTCCCTTAGAAAGGGTCTCATATATGTCCATATTTCTGCATATTTTGGACCAAGGCCTAGTGCCGCCATCTTGAAAGTGTCATAGTTGGAATGTCATCAGGTGCATTGTTTAAAATGTAGAATTGTTCTTGTCCTTGAAGGCCACAGTAGCTTCTGTTATTATTCTAAAGGGGTGGGGTTACCCAGGGAGTGTTGCATTCTAGAACTTTCTAGAACCTCCTTGATGATGTCATATTACACACTGCACCTTTAATACTGCAGAATGCAAAACAAAACAAAACTAGAGATTTTTTTTATTCCTATTCTATTCTAGAAAAGAAAGTCCAGAGATGGTTTGGTTTGTCAGCTCTCACTTTTATAATTTACTTTCAATTAGAAATCATAAGACAAAATAATTCTCCCATTGCAAACCACAGACCGGGCCAAGCTACAGTAGGGGGAATGTAGTGTAGAAACCAGCAGTAAAAAGACTTCATACAGAACAAATATACAAAAACACAACAGTGTGTGTGTGGTTGTGAGTGAGTGTGTGTGTGTGTGTGTGTGTGTGTGTGTGTGTGTGTGTGTGTGTGTGTGTGTGTGTGTGTTTGTGAGAGTGACAGAGAGAGAGCGAGTGTGTGTGTGTGTGTGTGTGTGTGTGTGTGTGTGTGTGTGTGTGTGTGTGTGTGAGAGAGAGGGAAAGAGAGAGAAAAAGTGTGTGTGTGAGAGAGAGAGAGAGGCAGACAGACAGAGAGCGAGAGAGAGACAGAGAGAAAGAGAGAGAGAGTGTGTGTGTGTACGTATTTGTGCGTGTGTGTATGTGTGTGTGTGTGTACAACATGACCCTGTATAGACAAACAACCATCAAGGACTATTCATATCATTTGTTGCGAAGGGCGTACAGTAATTCACACCACACCAAATTGTGCTTTTTTTTATCACCGTAAGATATGTTAAAAAAAAGTGTGTTGTCATAATGTGTTCGTAGTGGAATATGTTTTGAGAACATGTGTGAAATAAACAATATGGTTCTCATCCCAAACTAGACAACTTGATGTGGTGAAAATTACCTCCATATTGAGTAAAAAAAAAAATCATATAACACACATTACACATAGATGCTACCAAGTTGAAAAACGTAATTAAAAATGTTAAATCTCTAGGAACATTAAAAAATGTGCTACCTTCAGCTGACTGTTCGTATGACCATAAAAGCTTGTTATTCAAATCCATGTAATAATACCAAGAACACTGCTCGCGTTGTGATGCAGGGAATCGGGGAGGGCTAAGAATAATAAATACTAAAAATATTACAAGATTACAAGTGATTTCATCACCCACAAAACAAAAAAAAAAACAAAGGCAATCAAATTTTTGTTAGCTTATCATTATATTACCGCTTGCTGCTTTAGATACACCCATCCCTCCCCCTCCCCCCATTTTAAGCTAATGAAGCTTTGAATTTAAAAAAAATGCAAGTTAAAAAGTACATAACCTCACGTTTAAAGGTGGAGTCAGTGATTCTGGAGAACACTTGTTGTCAGAATAATTTGATGTCAGAATCAGTGAATATCTCCTCATGATTTGCTACTTGTACGTACTGTGTGTGCGCCAGAAAAACAATCCAGTGTTAATACACAGCCTAGGCTCTGTGAAAAGGGCATGTTGCTATAGCTACGGTGGGCCTAGTTTGTTCGCATACCCTTTGTAATACCAGTTTACAGAGCCTAGGCTGTGTATTAACACCAGTACAGACAGGTAGCAGATCATGAGGAGATATTCACTGATTTTGACCAAAATTTGTCAACAAGCGTTCTCCAGAATCACTGACTCCACCTTTAAACTGTGGAAAGGCACGGGTTAAAAACAAAGGGTTTCCCAATTGGGCGCCCTGTACATACAAAACGATGTGAAGACAGATGCATGAGTCCATGAGTTGGTGAGTGAATCCATGTAGATGATTGACAGACAGACACAGGGGGACGATGGATGAGTAGAGTGGGGTTGTGACAGGCGGGTGGGGTTAGTGACGGTTTGCAAACTCCTGCATGCAAGTGGATGGGCATTCGAGGGTTGGTGAGGGGGGTGGTGTTAGCGAAAAATAAGCCAAAAAAAAGGCCTGTAGTAAATGTTAATTGTGGTCGAAAAAGTGTCAAGTTGATACCGCCATCTTGTCTTGTTCATGGTGTGTGTGTGTGTGTGTGTGTGTGTGTGTGTGTGTGTGTGTGTGTGTGTGTGTGCGTGCGTGTGTGTGTGTGTGCGTGCGTGTGTGTGTGTGTGTGTGTGTGCGTGCGTGTGTGTGTGTGTGTGTGTGTGTGCGTGTGTGTGTGTGTAGGTCAGTACGGGGGGTTAGTGACACTGACGATTAGCACCATTTGTTCCGGTTAGCTTCAGGAAGCTAACTCATGCTAGTTAGCTCCTCGGGCTAGCATTCGGAAGCTACTGAACACATCCAGAATTTGGGTTGTTGATTCTTGTTCTCTTGACATTAAACAGTCTTATAGTCAAAGCCATTCTTCTTAAAAAGGCCAGTGGGACAGTAGATTTGGGTTAAAGGGTTTTTCTGTCCGCCCCGGGTCATTCTCACACACTCACCCAGGCCTGTTCAAAGCTGTAGGTGCGTCTGCGATCGTCTGGGTCGTCGGGGATAGTTTGGGATTGTTGGAACTCCTGCCTCAGCCGCTGTATCCGGTCGTGGTTGTTAGGGTTTAGCCGGTTGCTATGGAGAGAGAAAGATTTTTCAAGATTTTCAAAAAGTCTTAAAAGGTGCAGTGTGTAATATGACATCATCAAGGAGGTTCTAGAAAGTTCTAGAATGCAACGCTCCCTGGGTAACCCCACCCCTTTAGAATAATAACAGAAGCTACAGTGGCCTTCAAGGACAAGAACAATTCTACATTTTAAACAATGCACCTGATGATATTCCAACTATGACACTTTCAAGATGGCGGCACTAGGCCTTGGTCCAAGATATGCAGAAATATGGACATATATGAGACCCTTTCTAAGGGAAAAATAATAATTAAAAAAAAAATTCAGCTATTATGCACTACATTAAATGCACTTATGGATATTCTAAATACTTTCTACAAAATCTGCTAGGAAATAAAACCCAAAATTCTACACACTGCAGCTTTAATTTTCAATAAGATTTTTTTATTGTTTTACCAGATTTTACAAATATAGCCGGTTGCCATGGAGGAGGAGAGAGAGAGAGAGAAAGAGAGAGAGAGACATAGAGAGGGAGAGAGAGAGAAAGAGAGAGGGAGAGAGAGAGACAGAGAGAGTGAGAGAGAGAATGACAGAGAGAGCGGGAGAGAGAGAGGGACAGAGCGATGGAGAGACAGACAGACAGACAGACAGAGAGATAGAGAGACAGAAAGAGAGAGAAAAGAGAGGGGGAATAGATAGATGGGTATGAGAGGTCCTTTGTGAACAATTGACCGTGTTCTATCAGTGTAGCTCACATAAATGGCCTCGCAGTTTTAAGTTCTTCAAAGGCCCAATGAAGCTTTGTGTCTGTGTGTTGATAACATGCATTAGTTGTGTTGTGTTGACATTGGTAATGCGCTAACCCCAGATACCTTCAACCCAGATAAGAGCTACACACATGATAAGTGAGGGCTGGATACACACACACACACACACACACACGTATACACGCACACACACAGAGAGACACACACACACACACACACACACACAAATAGAGAGACACACACACAGAGACACAGAGAGAGAGACACAAACATTCTCTCTCTCACACACACACACACAGATAAAATGTAAAAACTTGATAGGTGAGGGCTAGATACACGCGCGCACGCACACACACACAAAGACACATTCATAGACACACAAACACAGAGAAACATACACACACTCTCTCTCTCTCACACACACACACACACACACACACACGTTGATAAGTGATGGCTAGAGTTCGAGCTAGCGGCGAGCTACCAGCGGCGCCAACAGCAATATGAATCAAACTAATGTTCCTCTGATGTATTATTCATTACAATGAACAAAGACTAGTGGTGAACAGTGAGACACACACACACACACACACGGAGAAAGAGACACACACACACACACACGGAGAAAGAGACACACACACATACACACACAGAGACACACACAGACAGACAGAGAGAAAGACACACCGACACACACACACAGACATAGAGACACACTGAGAAACACACACACACACACACACTCACGGAGAAAGAGAAACACACACACACACACACACACACTCACGGAGAAAGAGAAACACACACACACACGCACACACACATAGAGACACACTGAGAAACACACACACACACACACACACACACACACACACACACACACACACTCACAGACCCTCTGGCCTGGTATCATTCAACCACTGCGCTGCCATTGTCTTGTTTCAGTGTTTTCACCCTGCGGTGATTACATCAAACAATGCAGCTTCCTCATGGTACGCTGAACAAGCGCACCCATAGCTGGCATCTCACTGCTGTGTGTGTGTGTGTGTGTGTGTGTGTGTGTGTGTGTGTGTGTGTGTGTGTGTGTGTGTGAGAGAGTGTGAGAGTGTGTGTTTGGTGTGTGTGTGAGAGTGTGAGAGTGTGTGTGTGTTTGGTGTGTGTGTGGGTGTGTGTGTGCGTGTGTTTGGTGTGTTTGGTGTGTGTGTGTGTGTGTGTGTGTGTGTGTGCGTGCGTGTGCGTGCGTGTGTGTGCGTGTGTTTGGTGTGTGTGTGTGTGTGTGTGTGTGTGTGTGTGTGTGTGTGTGCGCACCCTTAGCTGGTTACAGAACAACTTAAACTAAAGTTTATACGTCGTTATGATGACATTTTCAAATTCACAATTTCAAGTGTCTCTGACATTCAAGTCAAGTGACCCATGGAGACTCACAAAATAAGCACTTAGCCGCTCCACTCAAATATTCATATAAAAGTCCATATATTAACAGTTATAGGTAAAGCCCCTGTCTCACTGGGCTGCGACTGTTTGCGACAAGTTGGAGACTGCATTCGCAAACGAGTCTCTAAACTGTCTCCAAACGTTCGCGGAGGTCTCCGTTTCCTCACGTGAGTCGCAGAGCCGCGCAGTCCTGTCGCATGAATTTTGAACATGTTCAAAAAAAAGTGTGCGACAAATCTAGTCTCAAAATAGTCTCAGAGTGGTCGCAGGTGTGTCGCACGCGTCGCAAACCTTTCTCAATTTAGTTTCCGCGAGTCAGAAAGCGCGAGAAGTGTGAGACAACTTTGCGAGTGTTTGGTGACATATGAAACTAAATTGCGACTGCTTTGAGACAAAAATTAGACTGACATTCCGTTCGTGCGACACTCGCCAGACGTTCGTGAGACATAAATGCGACCTCCCGGCAAGGACATTCGCATACGTGTCGTAAGTAGCAACTCAGTGAGACTGCAAGTGAAAATTGTCACAAATTGTCACATTTTGTCGCAATTTTGTGTCTCCAACTTGTCGCAAACAGTCGCAGCCCAGTGAGATAGGGGCTTAACTTTGTCTAATTTGGTAATGCCACTTATATGTCTATTGTAAGAGAGACATTAGGGAAGTAGGGAAACTGATGCAAACACTGCCATAGAAATTTTCTTTGTGTATCGCAAAACAGTTGTATTTAGTTCAACATGTGCCTTTGTAAAGGACAAACATGAGAGTTGTCCTCTAGAAAAACAGTTTGTGCTGCTAGTCCCTCAGCTCATAAATAAAGAAATATAGGACAGGACAAGGCAGAGTTAAATATATATGGCCCCCTACAGAGCAAAGTAATTAACACATTTTCCCTCTCTCAAGCTGTTTGTGTGTGTGTGTGTGTGTGTGTGTGTGTGTGTGTGTGTGTGTGTGTGTGTGTGTGTGTGTGTGTGCATGTGTGTGTGTGTAAGCGTGTGTGTGTGTGCGTGTGTGTGCGTGATTGTGTGATTGTGTGTGTGTGTGTGTGTGCGTGATTGTGTGTGTGTGATATCCCGCTGGTCCCTCAGAGCTCGACTTCTGAACTTTCTAACTTCACCAGGAATGCGCCCGATGACCGTCTTATCTCTGAAAACCCAAAAGGTCAAAGATGAAACTCCTCTTTCCAGCTCTAAAGCTCTGACGAATTTGGTTTTGCAAATTTATGTTTTACTTCATCGCTCTCTCTCTCTCTCTCTCTCTCTCTCTCTCTCTCTCTCTCTCTCTCTCTCTCCAGTATTTTACAGTATCGGAATATACCTTTTTTGACTGGTTTAATGTAATATTCTAATATTTTGTGATGATAGATTTTTAGAAATTTAAAGGTGCAGTGTGTAATATGACATCATCAAGAAAGTTCTACAAAGTTCTATAATGCAACGCTCCCTGGGTAACCCCACCCCTTTAGAATAATAACAGAAGCTACAGTGGCCTTCAAGGACATTCCAACTATGACACTTTCAAGATGGCGGCACTAGGCCTTGGTCCAAAATATGCAGAAATATGGACATATGTGAGACCCTTTCTAAGGAAAAAAAAAAAATTCAAAAAAATGTTTTCAGCTATTATGCACTAAATTAAATGTACTTATGGATATTATAATTACTTTCTACAAAATCTGCTAGGAAATAAAACCCAAAATTCTACACACTGCAGGTTTAAAAAAAATTTCTGAGATGCACTATATGTATATATACAAATATAAAGCGAGATGTGCCCAAGCGAAAAGAATCCAGTACAATCCCACAGAACAATCAAATCCTCTCAGTATTGACCAGGCTATAACTGCACATTTACACACACACACACACACACACACACACACACACACACACACACACACACACACACACACACACACAGGCTATAACCGCACATTTACACACACACACACACACACAGGCTATAACTGCACATTTACACACACACACACACACACACAGGCTATAACTGCACATTTACACACACACACACACACACACACACACACACACACACACAGGCTATAACTGCACATTTAAACACACACACACACACACACACACACACACACACAAAGGCTATAACTGCACATTTACACACACACACACACACACACACACACACACACACACACACACACACACACACACACACACACACACACACACACACACACACAAAGGCTATAACTGCACATTTCAAAAATATATAGAAAATATCAATTTAACTCAATAAGTTCAAAGCACACGTCCATCTAGCAAAACGTTAATGCAATAACCGCCTTAAATGCATTTCACCCTTCAGAAGACAACCAGACATTAGGTCCATAATGCTATAACCTGAAACACACACACACACACACACACACACACACACACACTGAGAGAGAGACACACACATAGACACACTGAGAGAGTGAGACACACACATAGACACACTGAGAGAGACACACACACACACACACTGAGAGAGACACACACACACATTGAGAGAGAGACACACACACACACACACACACACACATTGAGAGAGACACCCACATAGACACACTGAGAGAGACACACACACACACTGAGAGAGACACACACGCGCATTGAGAGAGAAACACACACACACACACACATTGAGAGAGACACACACATAGACACACTGAGGAGACACACACACACACTGAGAGAGAGACACACACACAAACACATTGAGAGAGAAACACACACACACACACACACACACATTGAGAGAGACACACACATAGACACACTGAGAGAGACACACACACACACACACACACACACATTGAGAGAGACACACACACACATTGAGAGAGAGACACACACATAGACACACTGAGAGAGACACACACACACACACACACACACACACACACACACACACACACACACACACAATGGGAAAGCCAGAGCACAGGGAGCTGTCATGTGTGATTCCACTAAGCTCCCTGAAACAGAACACAGCCTCTTGCCTTCTGCAGAACACAGTTGACCCTTGTGGGAACCAGATGTTCCACCCTCAAGCTACGGGTCAGAGTTTGATGGGAAAGCTTGAATTTAAAGGCTCGTATCTGACTGTGTGTGTGTGTGTGTGTGTGGATAGGAGTGTGTGTGTGTGTGCGTAGCCTGTAAAACACATGTGTGGACCACCAGACACACTACCTTTTTTTTTTTTTTTTTTTTTTTTTTTTTTCTCAGATTATTTTTGGAGCATTTTCATCTTTTATTAGATTAGAGGTTTTGTAGAGACAGAGTTGAAGTGGGGCAGAGATTTATTGAAAATGCTCTTTAATGACAAAAAGAGCATATCGGAATTAGGTAGAAATGTTGTCAGTAGTTTATATTATAAAACCAAAATGTTCATTCTACTCAAACATATGGCTATAAATAGTAAAAGGAGAGACACTGAACATTTGGAGTGGTCTCTGCTCAAACAAACTAGATTGTGTTTAGGCACGGTTCAAAATGCCTAGTGTGAAAGCGCCCTTATAGCTTGCCTTGGCTAAAGCAAGAAGCATCCTACACACACACGCACACACACACACACGCACACACACACACACAAACGCACGCACACACACACACACAAACGCACACACACACACACACACACACACACACACACACACACACACACACACACAGTGATTCAGTCTTAATACTGCACAGCCCAATGTGTGTCAGATGAAAGATGCTACCCCTCCTGAGAAAAGGGTCGCTCAACCTGGTAATCAAAAGTATATCATCATTTAGGCAAGCTCTCTGGACCCATCCTATGTACACACACACACACACACACACACACACACACACACACACACACACACACACACACACACACACACACACACACACACACACACACACACACACCTAACCCTAGAGACAGCCGAAAAGACTCCAATAAAAGGAAGAAATATCCCCTCTCCCCTCGCCTTGACAAAACCCATTCGAATCAATCAGAGAAAGAGCAACACTGCAATACGACTCTCTATATAACCCCAGAGACGAGAGAAGGGATGAGATTTAGTCTGAGATGAGCTCTATACTGCGGACAGGCTCAGTCAATATCTGGCACTGCGATGTTATACGGGATGAGAGGTCAGTGTGTGGGTTTGGTAGGGTGGATAGGAGTGTGTGTGTGTGTGTGGGGGGGAGTGTGTGTGTGTGTGTGTGGGGGTGTGTGTGTGTGTGTGTGTGTGTGTGTGTGTAACAGGACTGTGGGCTTTGCTTGATGCTGACGGAGCTGCAAGAGCAAAAGCTGTTGACAGTGAGATGCACCTTGTGTTTCATGATTGGGCGTAGTAGGCTCACTGTAAAGATGTCTCTCTTTCTATCTATCTATCTATCTATCTATCTATCTATCTCTCTCTCTCTTTCTATCTATCTATCTCTCTCTCTCTCTCTCTTTCTATCTATCTATCTATCTATCTATCTATCTATCTATCTATCTATCTATCTATCTCTCTCTCTCTCTCTCTCTCTCTCTCTCTCTCTCTCTCTCTCTATCTATCTATCTATCTATCTATCTATCTATCTATCTATCTATCTATCTATCTATCTATCCATCCATCCATCCATCCATCCATCCATCCATCCATCCATCCATGTAATGTCTGCATTGTGGGGCAGGCTTTGGACTACATGGCACTGCTACATTGTGTTATAATACAGCAAGGTGGAACAAAAGGATTGATACAATTTTTCATTTTTTATATAAATAAATAAAAATTTTCCTCATTGCTTTCCTTTCAAAATAAAATTGGTTTATCTGTTGCGATGGGTTGTTTTTATCATGTTTATCATCCGACCACTTGTTGTTGTTGTTGCCCTATTGGACTTAGTTGACTAGTGGTTGTGGTTGTAGCCAATAATACCAGCAAATTCAATGGAGGTGCTTTTCCATCACAGGGTGCCGGATCTACTATACTCGTCTCTGAATGATCTTTTGTAGGACTTTCGAAGTTAGTATTTTGTCCAGACATCAATGTCAGGACCACAAAGCCACGATGTGACGCATGGTATAAAACAAAAAAAAAAGCATAACAAGAAAGCTTTCAGAGTGAGATATAAGCAATTAAAAACAGCCACTGTATGTTCCAACTTGGAACCCAACACCAAACTTTTAAGATTCATCAGATCTTTGCTGTCACTTCAAAAACCCCAATATAAACATGTCGAACAGTAAAGAGAGAAGGCCTGTCTGTCTGCATGCCTGTCTGTCTGTCTGTCTGTCTGTCTGTCTGACACACAGCTAAGTGGCAGTAGCAGCTGATAGACAGAGAGCCCCTAAGCCCATAGGATTATAAATGAATGGTCTCATTCACACATACACACACACACACACACACACACACACACACACACACACACACACACACACACACACACACACACACACACACACACACACACACACACACACACACAAGCTCTTCCCAGGCTTAACCCAATATCACTCTAACTGACCACCAACTGTACCAACCGCCATGAATTTAGGAAGCGTCATAATTTCCTTTTAGATCAATAAAGGGTCTGTCTGTCCGTCCGTCCGTCCGTCCATCTATCTCACTGACCCACAGACAGACATCTGAAAAGCCCAATTCCCCTCTACACTGTAGCCCTTGTCACAGCTTAGTCTACCATTTTCCTTTGGGAGTATATACTGTAACACCTCATGTTTTCTCTTGGTTCTGCCTTATTATTGCTCCGTGTGTGTGTGTGTGTGTGTGTGTGTGTGCGTGTGTGCGTCCCTTTGCGTGCATGTGTGCATGTGTGTGTGACCCTTTTCTTTGACTGTTTTCGATCTGTTTTGGTCGAATGCACCCCAGGTCCTTTTCCTAGCCAGTCTCATCTTTGTGAAATGTATTTTTGCTGTGTGCCAGTATTCAGGTTCACTTGGAGGGCGAAGCAATCAGATAGTCCCATACACAATATACCGGTATTGTACTGTGGCAAGTTTGTCTATCCCATAGTGTTGGTCTTATTTAAAGGTACAGTGTGTAATTTTGTGGAATTTAATG
>OX442359.1:3022946-3025446 GCA_949357725.1 Hyperoplus immaculatus | reverse complement strand
AAGCCCACCATGAAACAGGCATATCACAGGCCGGGTACACACACTTCCTCTTCCCAATCCCCCCTGTCCACCTCTTCCTGACTTTGAAACACACACACACACACACACACACACACACACACACACACACACACACACACACACACACACACACACAACCCATTGTCCCGACTGTGTGCGACCTCCGGGACCGTTCACAGGTGGATGTGCTCTGGGACTCATGAGAGGAATTCTGTCTAAACTGAGAAATGTGTGTGTGCATTTTCATGTGGACAGGTGATATAGTAAATCCCCCCCACCCACACAGACAGACAGACAGACAGACAGACAGACAGACAGACAGACAGACAGACAGACAGACAGACAGACAGACAGACAGACACACACACACACACACACACACACAGACAGAGACCCATGTAGACCTCCAAACAGTCTCACTGCCACTGCTGCCTAGTTAGGAGATGTTTTGACAGGAGTTGGGGAACGTTTGTCTGCCCAGAAGCAGACAGTGGCTCGGGCTAGGAGAGTGTGTGTGTGTGTGTGTGTGTGTGTGTGTGTGTGTGCGTGTGTGCGTGTGTGCATGCATGTATGTGTGTGTTTGTTGGTGTGTATGTCTGGAGTGAAGCTGACAGGCTTTTGGACAGGTTGACAGGGTAACACACTCATGCACTGTCTGTGTCTGTATATATATATATATATACACGCCTGGGCATTAAGTAATATATACACTGGCATTTTCTTTTAAAACGTATTGTGCTAAAAAACAATGATTTGGTGAAATATTAATGTATATTGTTAGATGTTAAGATGCAAATATGTTCCTCTTTACTTTCTATATTATAACAAATTCATTATTAGTGTGAATGCTGGAGCTTGTATTATCTTCTGTCCCTTTCCCTCTCTCTCTCCCTGTCTCTCACTCTGTCTCTCTCTCTGTCTTTCCCTCTCTCCCTCCCTCTCTCTCTCTCTGTCTCTCACTCTGTCTCTCTCTCTGTCTCTGTCTCTCACTCTGTCTCTCTCTCTGTCTTTCCCTCTCTCCCTCCCTCTCTCTCTCTCTCTCTCTCCCTCCCTCTCTCTCTCTCTCTCTCTCTCTCTCTCTCTCTCTCTCTCTCTCTCTCTCTCTCTCCCTCCCTCTCCCTCTCTCTCTAAACCAAACATTGATAATGAGGCCGGGCTTGTGCATGCTCATGAATAAAGTTCAGCATAAATCAAGAGGATATGCGTTTGCACAAGTTCTCTGGTTTCTTCAGATTATTTCTTAGTTGGGAAAAGGGTCTTATGGTATCATGATATTACGAGTTTGGCAGCGTGTCTTTTTATTTTTTTTTTGGGCATTTTTTATGCTATATTGATAGTGTAGAGACAGAGTTGAAATGGGGCAGAGAGGGGAGTGACATGCAGAGAACGACCGCGGGTTGGAATCGAACCCGGGTCCGCTGCTGGCCGAGGCCCATGGGGGGGGTGCCTTTTATAATGGAAAGATGAACTGAAAAGGGCTTATTCGAAATCATTGTATCACAATTCCTGCACATCAAAATGTAAAATAAAAAATGGCATTTTTAACACATTCAAATTTTAACCCATTGTTTGAAAAAAAAAATCCCTGTCTTTGAAGATCCATACGTATTCCCCTGATGCAACCGAGAGCCATGTATGAACACCAGATGAAAGCCAAGTGTGTGTGTGTGTGTGTGTGTGTGTGTGTGTGTGTGTGTGTGTGCCTGTCCAACAGCACCCAGGAAGACACTCTAAAGGTATCACACCAGCTTTTTGGCAGATACCCGTCACACGGATCTCCACGGTTCAAATCCCTTTGAGGGGGTGGGGGGAGGGCTGTCTGTGTGTGTGTGAGTGTGAGAGTGTGTGAGCGTGTGTGTGTGTCTGTGACTGTGTGTGTGTATGTATGTGTGTGCGAAAGAGAGAAAGAGAGTTTGTGCGTGTGTATGAGAGAAAGTGTGTGCGAGAGAGAGCGCGTGCGTGTGTGTGTGTGTGTGTGTGAGAGAGCGAGAGAGAGTGTGTGTGTGTGTGCTGGGTGCTGTCAGGGGAGAACCGCTGTCAAAATCCCCAGACAGGAGCGGGGAAAACTCCTTTTGAAACCCCACGGTGAGGTAGACACACACACACACACACAGACACACACACACACACACACACACACACACACACACACACACACACACACACACACACACACACACACACACACACACACACACACACACACACACACACACACACACACACACACACAGCGGTAGAGGTGGAGATGAAGGAAGGAGGGATGAGGAGGGAGGACAAGAGGCCACGAGTGAAGGAACAAGGAGGGGTGATTGTATGGTAGTATGGCAGGGTGTTTACTGCATATGGACAGTTTGCTACTATGGGGTCTCTATCTAGCCCGGTCCTACCAGACCATCGTACTTCATTTCATTTGTACAGAAGGTCTGGAATCGCTCAATTGACAAACGTTAACTCACTTGAAGGCGGGTGTCTGTTG
>OX442359.1:3010446-3017946 GCA_949357725.1 Hyperoplus immaculatus | reverse complement strand
CCTCACAGATACACTAGTATATGACATAACATTAACTTTCATAGGGAAATCACATCAAATACTGTGCTCTAGTATTTGGTATTTCCATGAAGTGGGTGGTCTGGGGATGACTTAGCACAGAGTGGATCAAAGCAGCATATATATATATTTGCAAATGCAGCGTTTGTTTTCGGGGTTTTTTTCCCCAGGGTCAGACCAGACGGGTGGAGCTTACCACACAGGACAAAGGCAATCAGAAGTAATTATTGCAAAGTATCATGAAGATACAGCAGGTCAATTGAGTTCACTTTATCTGCATGTTGCCTTGAAGTGGTAAGCTCCACCCTTCTGGTACTCCCCCAAGCACGGAAACAAAACAAACTTACTCACCAATTTATTTGCAAAATATATTGTTTGATCTAAGTCTGCTTAGTAATTTCACTATGGGATACACTAGCTCCTAAAGGTGGAGTCAGTGATTCTGGAGAACGCTTGTTGACAAAATAATACCGCACGCACACACACACACACACACACACACACACACACACGGCTTTCATCTGGTGTTCATACATGGCTCTCGGTTGCATCAGGGGAAGTAATATCTCTTCATAATCAAAGCAGTGGACATGCTGAAAAGAAATCTGGTGTTAATACACAGCCTAGGCTCTGTAAACTGGAGTGTAAACAAAGGGGGCCCACCGTAGCTAGCAACATGCCCGTTTACAGAGCCTAGGCTTTGTATTAACACTGGATTTTTTTTCAGCACACACACACACACAGTACAGACAGGTAGCAGATTGTGAGGAGATATTCACTGATTTTTGCCATATTTTTTGACAACAAGCGTTCTCCAGAATCACTAACTACACCTTTAATATAATAAATACCACTTGTCATACCTTCCTCTGTGAGTGTGCGATCACTGCGATATTTCCACGGAGCGTAAAAAGAAAATCCACAAAATTTGACAGGATACAAAAGGGTTAATAACAACAAGGGTTAATCACTCTTAGAACATGTAACACACACACACACACACACACACACACTCCCCTCCCCTTAGACCATGTGTTATTTAAAATAAGCAAGACTGACACATTTAGCCCACTGAAAATAAATCGGGGAACATGACAGGGGGATAAATGGATTTTAATGTGTCCGGATTAAGCCCTAGAATTAGCGAATCCAACATCACAGCCAAATCTACTTCAGACAGGATTAGCATTCAAAATGTGTCTGTAATGCATATGGCATTAAAATGTTAATAGACATAAATACCTGCTGAAAATGACTTCTAAATGGGGATTACTTGTCTTTTAATGACAAAATTGTGACTGTAAACTAACTGTGTGTGTGTGTGTGCGTGTGTGTGCGTGTGTGTGTGTGTGTGTGTGTGTGTGTGTGTGTGTGTGTGTGTGTGTGTGTGTGTGTGTGTGTGTGTGTGTGTGTGTGTGTGTGTGTGTGTGTGTGTAACAGTAAATGTGTCAGAGGGGCTTTGTGAAAAATTCTGATTAAAAATATATTGAAATGACAGCCGGAGTAATTGTGTTAGCAGATCATTTTTAAGCACATAGTTCGAGCTTTTCATTCTTTTTTTTGGATGGAGAGAGAGAGAGAGAGGGAGGGGGGAGGGAGGGGGTGAAAGAGAGAGAGAGAGCGAGAGGGAGAGAGGAAGAGAGAGAGAGAAAGAGAGAGAAAGAGAGAGAAAGAGAGAGAAAGAGAGAGAGAGAGACAGAGACAGAGACAGAGAGTGAGATAGATAGATAGATAGATAGATAGATAGATAGATAGATAGATAGATAGATAGATAGATAGATAGATAGATAGATAGATAGATAGATAGAGAAAGATAGGGAGATAGAGATATAGAGAGAGGGAGGGAGGGAGGGAAAGGGAGAGAGAGAGAGATGGTTTGTGTGTGTGTGTGTGTGGTTGTCATCACTATTTCCTGAATAACTTAAACGGAAATCAGCTCCATAGGGAGGGGAAGGTCAGGGCAACCCTCCCCGACCTCGGTGCACTGAAATCGGGCTGCATTGCCACCGGAGCACCCCTCATGGGAAAAGACAGTTTGACCCACATTCTCTCTCCCACACCCACACACACATATGTAGAGCAGATACAGGCTAGAAAAATATTGCAGTTTAATTAATGAACTACATGTATTTTGATGTTGGATTAACTTTTTCAAGCTTTGTATGAATGAGGATTTGCTGTTATACTCTGTGGAAGTTACATTTTATCCGTGGTTTATTCATTGAGTATGCAGTTCTCAGACTATTTCTTTCTCTATGTCTGCAAGGCCTTTTAAAAACCTACCAATTGGACCTTTAAAAAAAACTATTTTTAATGATAAAAAAGGAAACACTAACCCTTTGGAAATGTGTGTATATAAATTCGATAGTAGGATTTTTTGATGCCATTATGTCGGATATAGGTCTGGTAATATATGTTGCTTTTCTCAGAATAACTTATACTGTACCAGCAGTAAACAAGACAGTGTGCAGATGAGGGATCCTTCCATTGTAGTTCTCAAGTTAAAACATTACAATCTTTAGGTTAATAAAAATGCATTAAAATATACACTGCTCACAATCTGTAGACACACAGCTTTGAGGTGTGTGTGTGTGTGTGTGTGTGTCTGTGTGTCTGTCTCAGTCTGTGTGTGTGTGTGTGTGTGTGTGTGTGTGTCTGTCTCAGTCTCTGTGTGTGTGTGTGTGTGTGTGTGTGTGTCTGTCTCAGTCTGTGTGTGTGTGTGTGTGTGTGTGTGTGTGTGTGTGTGTGTCTGTCTCAGTCTGTGTGTGTGTGTGTGAGCAGCCTTTGATGTGGCGCCATTGCTTCATAAGAGGCCACACAGGTTAACAACCGCTGCTATACTCGTCAGGGCAGGTCACTCCCCCCGATAGCATGTTAGTGGAATATTAAATAGTGGTGTAAACGGACCAGCCAGACCTGTGCTAGGCCTATTGATCCACCCCAATAGATTGTCACTACATCCACACACACACACACACACACACACACACACACACACACCTCTTCCCTTGGGCCAGTTAGTACAAATAATGACTAATCAATATGCGCCGGAGTCCCTGCGAATGTCCTTTTAACACTTGATTTATGTCGCACTCACTCACTCTCACACCCCTACCCCCCACACCCACCACCACACACACACACACACTTTCCCGCTTACCAGACAATCAATTTACCCAATCACAGTAGCAAGGACCCCCCCCCCCACCCCACCCTCTTATATACATCTAAAAAACCCAACTCTTTATCATAATTTAAAGTTGGATTATTTTTCAATCAGACACATCGATAGATAAGAGTGACCCGGGAAACTGTGATTGGCTGTGAAACAAAATGGTGGAATCAGAGGGGCTATATGTAGATTGCTATTGATTGCCGATGTGGCTAAGCGCTAGTCCATCACTCACTGTTAGCATTCAGCTGTCTGCGCTACGTGCTACTAATGTCAGGAGATCACCGCATCAAGAAGGGATTTTTCTCGGCTCTCGTCAAGTCTGTCGATTTAAATCATGTGACGTTGGGGGGCGCTCCGGTGGCGTAGTGGATAGAGCGCGTACCATAATGGATCTCGCCTTACGTTGCAGTGGTCACGTGTTCAAATCCGACCCGTGGACCTTCACTACAGGTCATCCCCCCCCCCCTCTCTCTCTGTCTGTCTCCCCATTTCAACTCTGTACTGTCTAATAAAGCTTGAAAATGCCAAAAAATTATCTTAAAAAATAAACCATGTGATGTTTGAGGTTTGATTCAACCAATGACAGAGGAGAGCCAGGGTCTTATACTCAAGGACATGTGTCAGTTTAGGACGAAAATAATGCTCTCAACCAATTTTCATGTCAACTATGGATTAGTATGCCATTATGTCTGTAAGTAGTGGAGACTTGTTTAGATTACAAAATGTCAGAAAATTGTAAAATAAATGAAAAAAAAAAAAAATATATCACAATTTTTTTTTTAGAGCCAAGTCATTTAGAAATCTTCAAAATTCCTAGTTTTGCCCAAGCACAAGTCGAAAGCCACAATTGTTTAATATGCAATTATTCAAAAGGTGCAAACAGCGTTCATACACAGGCCAGGCTCTGTAAACTGGCATGTTCACACACAAAGTGGGCCCAGCCTCTGATTTTGACAAAGATTAAATCTGTCAACAAGCGCTCTCCAGAATCGCTGACTCCACCTTTAAGTGAGACTTCATCTTTTCAACCATCTGAAGTGAAGTGAAGTGAAGTGGAGACAGGCATTGATTCCAAGACTGGAAATCCCCATTAATAAAAGTAGCCAACACACACACACACACACACACACACACACTAGCGGAAAATACATCAACGGAAGAAAATGTCTCATCCACAAAGATATGGTAAAAAAAAAAAAAGTTCCATCCGCTAAGCAAGAAAGCTGTCAACACTCCATAGCTGCTTCCTCCTCCTGCGCTTAACTGCCGCTGTGTGTGTGTGTGTGTGTTTGTGTGTGTGTGTGTGTGTGTGTACCGCTCTATACCTCCGCTAATGTCTCTGGAGTCTGTTTGGAATAAAGAGGAAAAACACAAGATATAAGCTCTCTCCCATATCATATTCTCCTCCTCCGACCTGGCACTGCTTTGAGGTGTGTGTGTGTGTGTGTGTGTGTCAATGTGTGTGTGTGTGGCCACCGCCCGCGTATGTCTGCTTCTTGTCAAAAACTCCTGTTGCGGACAGGATATGGAATATGATACTGAGAGAGAGAGAGAGAGAGAAGGAGAGAGAGAGAGAGAGAAAGGGGAAAATAGAGAGCAGGATACATGGAGGGAAAGAGAGAAAGAGAGAGAGAGAGAGTGAGAGAGTGAGAGTGAGAAGGAGAGAGAGAGAGGTGAGAGAGAGAGAGAGAAGGAGAGAGAGAGAGAAGGAGAGAGAGAGAGGTGAGAGAGAGAGAGGTGAGAGAGAGAGAGAGAGAAGGGAGAGAGAGAGAGTGAGAGAGGGGGGAGAGAGAGGGACAGAGAGAGAGAGAGAGACAGAGAGAGAGAGAGAGAGAGAGAGAGAGAGAGACAGAGAGAGAGAGAGAGAGAGAGAGAGAGAGAGAGAGAGACAGAGAGAGAGACAGAGAGAGAGACAGAGAGAGAGACAGAGGGAGAGAGACAGAGAGAGAGAGAGGAGGTGGTTTGGTAGTGGCCCTGAAGTCTTGAACATATCAGGTAATGAGGCCTAATTGAGATCCCCTTTAATCTAGACTGTTTCCTCCCTGTGTGTGTGTGTGTGTGTGTGTGTGTGTGTGTGTGTGTGTGTGTGTGTGTGTGTGTGTGTGTGTTTTGGGGGTGATTTAGGGGCCCGATTACCCATCAAAGAGAAGGCATTACCCTCCCCTGTCATTTGTAAAGTTGTCACGGGGGAAATGACATGAGTAGATTCTTGTTTATGGGAGAACAAAGAGGAAAGAGCCAGTACGAAATGGATTATGGTAATGGATTCTAAGGATATTTACAGTATCTCACAAAAGTGAGTACACCCCTCACATTTCTTCAAATATTTCATTATATCTTTCCATGGGACAACACTGAAGAAATGACACTTTGATATAATGTAAAGTAGTCAGTGTACAGCTTGTATTATAGTGTAAATTTACTGTCGCCTCAAAATAACTCAACACACAGCCATTAATGTCTAAACTGAAGGCAACAAAAGTGAGTACACCCCTAAGAAAAAATTTCCAAATTGGGCCCAAAGTGTCAATATTTTGTGTGGCCACCATTATTTTCCAGCACTACCTTAACCCTCTTGGGCATGGAGTTCACCAGAGCTTCACAGGTTCCCACTGGAATCCTCTTCCACTCATTCATGACAACATCACGGAGCTGGTCGATATTAGAGACCTTGCGCTCCTCCATCTCCCGTTTTAAGAAGCCCCAAAGATGCTCAATAGGGTTTAGGTCTGGGGACATGCTTGGCCAGTCCATCACCTTTACCCTCAGCTTCTTTAGCAAGCCACTGGTCATCTTGGAGGTGTGTTTGGGGTCGTTATCATGTTGCAATACTGCCCTGCAGCCCAGTTTAAGAAGGTTGAGTGCACGTTTTCAGCGTCATACCAAGAGGTTGGCTTTGGAAAATTGACGTATGAGTGCTGCCAGCATTGCTGCAGGGCTTGAAGGGGTGGGGGGTCAACCTGTCAGTGCTCAGACCATACGCCGCACTCTGCATCATACTGGTCTGCATGGCTGTCGTCCAAGAAGGAAGCCTATTCTAAAGATGATGCAAAATAAAGCCCACAAACAGTTTGCTGAAGACAAGCAGACTACGGACATGGATGACTGCAACCATGTCCTGTGGTCTGATGAGACCAAGACACATTTATTTGGTTCAGATAGTGTTAAGAGTGTGTGGTAGCAAACAGGTGAGGAGTACAAAGACAAGTGTGTATTGCCTATAGTCAAGCATGGTGGTTGGAGTGTCATGGTCTGGGGCTGCATAAGTGCTGCCAGCACTGGGGATCTACAGTTCATTGAATACCAACATGTACTGTGCCATACTGAAGCAGAACATGATCCCCTCCCTTCGTAAACTGGGCCGCAGGGCAGTATTGCAGCATGATAACGACCCCAAACACACCTCCTAACGACCACTGGCTTGCTAAAGAAGCTGAGGGTAAAGGTTATGGACTGGCCAAGCATGTCCCCAAACCTAAACCCTATTGAGCATCTTTGGGGCTTCTTAAAACAGGAGATGGAGGAGCGCAAGGTCTCCAGTATCCACCAGCTCCGTGATGTTGTCATGAATGAGGGGAAGAGGATTCCAGTGGCAACCTGTGAAGCTCTGGTGAACTCCATGCCCATGGGGGTTAAGGTAGTGCTGGAAAATAATGGTGGCCACACAAAATATTGACACTTTGGGCCCAATTTGGACATTTTAACTCAGGGGTGTACTCACTTTTGTAACCGGCAGTTTAGACATTAATGTCTGTGTGTCGAGTTATTTTGAGGGGACAGTAAATTTACACTGTTATATAAGCTGTACACACGCTACTTTACGTTGTATCAAAGTGTCATTTATTCAGTGTTGTCCCATGAAAAGATATAATGAAATATTTGAAGAAATGTGAGGGGTGTACTCACTTTTGTGAGATACTGTATGTCTTTCTGTTTGATCTGTCTGTTTGTCTGTCTGTCTGCCTGCCTGTCTGTCTGTCTTTCTGTCTGTCTGTCTGTCTGATCCGTCTGTCTGTCTGTCTGTTTGATCCGTCTGTCTGTCTGTCTGTCTGTCTGTCTGTCTGTTTGATCCGTCTGTCTGTCTGTCTGTCTGTCTGTCTGTCTGTATTGTAAAAATAAACAGGACTCATGGTGGTTCCACACTAGGGGACCTGAGACTGTTTTCAAGCTAAACTGTCCACACAGTCTGGATAGTTTGGTTGGTGTGAATGTTGCATTCTGTCCCTGCGAAAAACAGATCAGAACTTAAAAAAGGTCTGGAAAAGTGTTCAAATCAATTAGTAAACACAATTGTACCACTAAACGGA
>OX442359.1:3002946-3005446 GCA_949357725.1 Hyperoplus immaculatus | reverse complement strand
ATTCGGATGGGGCTACATTCTTTCCATTATGTGTCCAACGCAGAACGATACCAGTCCAACTACAGAGGTCGTTAAGATCCGGCCAGTCAGACCTGACACCGAACCCGATGGCGCGAGTGTCCAGTTTGCCGTTCGGTTTCCTTCTGAATCCCAGAAAGTTCGGCTCAGATTCGGAGGCGAGAGGGACTTTGCGCTTCTTAAGGTCTAATAATAGCGATGCACGGGCCATTTTCCTGACAGAGGGATCATCGTTGTTCAGCATATTTAATAAATGTGCCAACCTGGTGGCGATGTAGACCCACTCAAAATCGGGTACTCCCAAGCCCCCCTCGTGCCTACTGTGGTGGATGACGTCCCGAGTTGTGTGGGTGTTTAGGCCACTCCAGCCTCTAACTATCTGAACCGTTTTATTGTTTAAGTCTTGCAGTGTTTTACGTGTTAAGTGAACATTGGCAAAGAAGTGGTGAACCTTTGATAAGGCAATTTGCCCAATGGCATCCAGTTTCATTGTAAGCGGCAAAGGAGATGTGTCAATTTTATGTAACCTTGAAGTATAATCGGATATTATTTCTTGCACTTGTTGGTCCCAGTCGCCAGCTACATTAAATTTGTGTCCCAAGTATGCATATGTTTCATTTCGGGAATAGACTCGAATGGTTTTATTGTTGATTTTGAATTGGGGGTCGCGGTCTAGCTTCGACCGATACCACCTATTCCCGCCGCTCCTCCTTTCAAAGAACGTCGCGCACTTGGACTCCTTGACCTCCAGGCCCGACCACCGAAGGAAGGCATCAGTCTTGTGCAACATGTCCTGCACAACCTTTTCCTGGCGGGATGCCATTTGCACATCGTCGGCAAAAGCTTGTACAGGATTTGGGGAGATGGTTCCAGGTGGAGCGCTTTGGCACATCCACTCTATCCACCTATTGATTGACAGAATGAAGTTAATTGCGCTCCACGGGCAGCCCGTCTTGATCCCGATGCGCAGTGGAATGTGTTCAGTGAGCTCGGCTCCGCAGATGACCTGAACGAAAGAGCCTTGGTACACATCTTTAACGATGTCGATGTAACATTGAGGGAGATGTATTTCCTCCAGAGCTCTTAACATGATATTATGAGGGAGTGTGCCAAATGCGTCACGGAAATCGAGAAACACTGAATAAAACTTTGCACTTTCGTGTTTAAAGTCATCTATGGCAGTTTTTAGACAGAATACATGTTCATTCATGCCTTGCCTTTCTATATATGCCTTTTGTTTAGTGGACATCATGTTTGCGTCCACCAGCCATGGTAGTATGCGCCCAAGAATGCATTTCATAAACAGTTTGTAGATCGTAGGTAGGAGAGAAATGTCTCTCCAAGTGGTGGGGTCATTTGGAATATTATCTTTGTGGATTAGCGCTCCCTTCCATGACTCGGGCACGCGCCTGTTAGTGAGACAAGTGTTGAAGATTGGCAGCAATTTTTCTTTCACGCTTGTTAGCTTTAACATTTCATAAGTGACCCCATCACTACCACTGGACTTATTGTTTGGCAACCTGGCTAGGACATTTCGCACTTCATCCTCTGTGAAAGGAGAGGATACTGGAGGAAACTCTGGCTCTGGTGAGAGAAGTGAGTCGGCCCATGGTGGAAGCAGAGGGGCGTCGTCTATTGAGGTACTGCCTTCACATTTATTATGATAATATGCCTGCACATCTTGAGTGTTACTGGGGCAAGGTGGTGTCAGAGGATACTCGCTGTTATTCAGTATGATTTGAATGGCTTTCTTTCTGCGATGTTGCCACAAATAAGCCAATTTGTCACGGGTTATCTTTGTTGCACGAGAGTTCCGATGTCCGAATTGCGGTTGTATTACGTCTCTCAGAAAGCGCAATTGCGCTTCAATCCACGGGCACAGGGCCTCGGTAGACGCGTCCGATGGGCAGGATTTAACCAGCGGTAGCTTTTTTAATACTCTACAGGTGAATTTCAGAAAGGGCAGTCCGTACGGCCTCCCACTACGGCTCTCGGCAGAGAATATCCCATTCCGAAAATAAACACCATTTAGAAGAGATATTAATTTAAACCACTTAGCTGGGTCCGCCGAACATTTGTACTGGTTCTTCTCGTGGAGATGTTTTGTATCCAGTGTTTGTCTGAAGGCCCTCTCCTTGATCTGGAAAGTAATCCATTGTTCATTTGTCAGTTTGTTGTCGGTAGTAAAATCCACAGATTGAAGCTCCTCTCCCGACAGGTGTAGCTCCGGAGTCGGGTCATAGCCGCGCCACTTCTGTTTGTAGATCCTACCGCTCGTTAAGGCTTGCTTATGCGCTGTTTTGATCACTGACAGTAGACACATTATCAGGATCGTCTTCTGGAGCATTTTGCATCTATTTGCGTTTACGGCGGCAATTACGACGGGTGTGTGGGCTTAGTTTAGAGCAGTTTGTAACTCGCTACTTGGCAGAGACGCCAAACCTGCGGCTCGCAGCTACACCCGGAAACCCACCCACAGGGA
>OX442359.1:2997946-3000446 GCA_949357725.1 Hyperoplus immaculatus | reverse complement strand
TTCTGTGTTTTACAGTTGTAATGAGGTCATCCTGTCTTTTAAAGCTATTGTATGAATAGCATGAATGTTGGTTACATTCAAGCCATCGCCAAACGAGTTCATACAAAGTTGATTAAGCCCTATCAGCTCCACAAAAACCCTCTCTGTATTTCTCAGTATGGCAGCGTTTACAAACTAGTGTCCCCCCCTGTCCCTGACACTGGTGCAGGAGCTCAGAAAAATCCCAATAGGAGCCCAAGAAATGTTTCAGTTGTTGATTCTACTGCTAAGAAAAAAAAACCTGGACGTACAGCAGAAGGTATAAAATCCATGTGCGATCACCGAAGGCTTTACCTCATGTAGATGCACCGACAGCTTTGTTTAAATTATTCAGAATTCCACATTACGCACAGACACACACACTCACACACATACACCTACACAAGCACACACACACACACACACACACACACACACACACACACAGACCTACTCCCACTACTTTGCCCTGTACCTGTCATCATGTAGTGAAACCTATCCATCCTGTTTGTTAAATCAGAACCAGATGTCCCCACTCACCGTGTACACGTGTTTCTGTGTGTTATGCCATTATTCAGAGTTGGGGTCATAAATCAAAACGCTTATTAGATCATATTTCATCCCCAAAAATAGATTTCCAGAATGACCCAGCGTTGGAAGTCTATATTAGAATGACTCTTTCAATTCATATTCCGTTAGCCTCGTAGCATAATTGCCTAAATCACATTTACTCTATTACTACATCTACTCTATTCTACATCTACTCTTCTCTACATCTATATTCCGTTAGCCTCGTAGCATAATTGCCTAAATCATATCTACTCTATTCTACATCTACTTTTACTCTACATCTACTTTTACTCTACATCTACTCTACTCTACATCTAATTTCCGTTAGCCTAATAGCATAATTGCCTAAATCATATCTACTCTATTCTACATCTACTCTATTCTACATCTACTTTTACTCCACATCTACTCTACTCTACATCTACTTTTCGTTAGCCTAATAGCATAATTGCCTAAGTCATATTTTAAGGGTTATAGAGTAGGGTAAAGTAGATGTAAATACTAAAAGTAGAGTACATATGATTTAGGCAATTATGCTATGAGGCTAACGATTTCCAAATCCTAATAACCCCTTTAAAAGGTGCAGTGTGTACTATGACATCATCAAGAAAGTTCTACAAAGTTCTAGAATGCAACGCTCCCTGGGTAACCCCAACTCTTTCGAATAATAACAGAAGCTACAGTGGCCTTCAAGGACAAGAACTATTCTAAATTTGAAACAATGCACCTGATGACATTCCAACTATGACACTTTCAAGATGGCGGCACTAGGCCTTGGTCCAAAATATGCAGAAATATGGACATATATGAGACCCTTTCTAAGGGAAACAATAATAATTCAAAAAAAAATTTTCAGCTATTATGCACTAAATTAAATGTACTTATGGATATTATAATTACTTTCTACAAAATCTGCTAGGAAATAAAACCCAAAATTCTACACACTGCAGGTTTAATATTTTGAAATAGGAAGAGTTAAAGAAACCCAGAATAAACAGTGTACTAATGCTAACCGCTATCAAATGTTCTAGAGTAAACATTAGGTTATGCAGTCAGTTGAAACAGTCAAGACCAATGTAAACAGAAGCTTTAACAGACTTGATATGGATGAATTATTTGTATTTCTTTAAACACTCTTATGGTCTGTGAAGCGTGTTATTGGTGTCTCCACGGCCAATTCATTGGAACGGAGGATAAGGTCTTATGTCAATATAACAAGCATTGAAAAATCCTAAAAAAAAATCAAACTGGAATTCCACTAAAACCCTGATGTTTTATGCACCTTTTAAAGAACAAAGTAAAGGTGGAATCAGCGATCTTAGAAAACACTTGTTGTCAAAATCCCTTGTTGTCCAAATCGGTGAATAGTTCCTCACAATCTGCTACCTGTCCGCACTGTTTTTTTTTTTTTAACCTTTATTTATACAGGTAAATCCCATTGAGACCGAAGACTCTTTTACAAGGGAGACCTGTTTTCCATTCCCACGTTACCATTCACACACACATTCATACACCGATAGCAGCAGGCTAACTATCGACATTCACACGAGGCAAGGTGGGTGAAGTGTCTTGCCCAAGGACACAACAACCATGACACAGGTGGCAGGGCGGGGATCGAACCTCCAACCCTTTGATCATCGGCCGACCCGCTCTACCAACTGAGCCACAGTCGCCCCCATTGTGTTTAGTCTACAGAGCCTAGGCTGTGTATTAACACTGGATTGCGAGGAGATATTCACGGATTTTGACAAACCGTGATGTTGATGGGTATTAACACAACATACATTCTCTAGAATCGCTGACCCAACCTTTTGAATTATACACCAAATGTAAATATATACAGAATCCACCCCAAAAAATTGTCATTGAGCAAAATTCACATATTCTAACCAACGAATCCAAATCAAATCAG
>OX442359.1:2980446-2985446 GCA_949357725.1 Hyperoplus immaculatus | reverse complement strand
TGTCATCAGGTGCATTGTTTAAAATTTAGAATTGTTCTTGTCCTTGAAGGCCACTGTAGCTTCTGTTATTATTCTAAAGGGTTGGGGTTACCCAGGGAGTGTTGCATTCTAGAACTTTGTAGAACTTTCTTGATGATGTCATATTACACACTGCACCTTTAAGATAGATTAATAATTTTACCGATAAAAAAATATATAAAATACCTCGCTCTCTACACTCTATCCACTACAGCGCCGGAGCGCCCGATTGCAGGCGTTTCCTTGACTAGCTTAAAGGTGCAGTGTGTAATATGACATCATCAAGAAAGTTCTACAAAGTTCTAGAATGCAACGCTCCCTGGGTAACCCCAACCCTTTAGAATAATAACAGAAGCTACAGTGGCCTTCAAGGACAAGAACAATTCTAAATTTTAAACAATGCACCTGATGACATTCCAACTATGACACTTTCAAGATGGCGGCACTAGGCCTTGGTCCAAAGTATGGAGAAATATGGACATATATGAGACCCTTTCTAAGGGAAAAAATAACAATTCTAAAAAAAAAATTCAGCTATTATGCACTAAATTAAACGTACTTATGGATATTATAATTACTTTCTATAAAATATGCTAGGAAATAAAACCCAAAATTCTAACACACTGCAGGTTTAAAGTTGACCAAATCCATTTTAGAGCTGAAAAATCTCTGCTTTTATTGATGATTGTAATTTGCAAGTTTTCAATAAAACCCCACAAATGTCAAATATCAGCCAAAAACCCAGAGGCCATTTTAAAAATAGCCAATCATCAATCATTGCTCTCCTATATATCATAGACATGGAAGGGTTGAAGAGTTGATAGCACAGGTAGAGAGCTCCTCACAAAGACATGGCAACACAACCGAGTGAAAAGGTTGCAATGAGGTGAGAACGACAGAACGAAATAGAGGTATAGAAAGGTCAGGGGAGATGGATAGAGAGAGAGAGCTGGAGAAAGAGGGGGAGAGAGAGAGAGAAAGAGGGAGAGGGAGAGAGAGAGGGAGGGAGAGAGATAGAGGGAGAGTTGGAGAGAGGGAGAGAGAGGTAGAGAGGAAGAGAGAGAGGAAGAGAGAGAGAGCGAGAGCAAAGGAGAGAGAGCGAGAGAGAGAAAGAGAGAGAGAGGGATGGATAGGCGTATATTCGAAAGGTTTCATTTCACTCCAAGCCTCCCCAGAGTAATTCCCAAACACCCCCAAGAGAGACACTAGCGCATTGTGTGAAGTTGACATTTATCGGCACACACACACACACACACACACACACACACACACACACACACACACACACACACACACACACACACACACACACACACACACACACACACACACACACACACACACACACACACACACACACACACACACACACACACACACAACCCTGCCTTCTGTTGCTGTGATTATTTTCTCTTCCAGGTGTGAGAGGCAGACTGCAGCAATATTGCGGCTGCTTTCGGTGCACTATAGCTGGGCTGTGAGAGGTGGGATCAGCCCTGGACATAAAGGTAGTGGTTGAGGGCTTTTTGAATTGGAGGTAGAGAAAAGGTTGATGAACCATGAAACAGTGAATGGCAGCCAATCACACAGACACACACACAGACACACACACACACACACACACACACACACACACACACACACACACACAAATGCCATCGGGGTTGGAATTGAATCTCTATAGAATGCATGAGTGTCACTCGGTAATTACTTGTTTTTTTCAAATAAGATGAAATTTCCCACTCTCCGTGAATGCCCCTCAACAACTCTGGGCGTCATTAACCAATACAGCTCCAAAGCTAAGCCCCCAAAAATCCCTTTAAGTTTACTATACTGTCACAAACATGTCTTTTTGCAAATATTTGACAAAGTAATCAACCATTTGCATAAAATTCAGCGCTCTTCATCCTTTGCTGGGCCGCCATGTTTGTTTGTGTCATGACATATAACCACATGGTACAAAATCATCCAATCACAGGGCCTTTCTCAATACATAACCATGGTTGTGCTTGTCACTTATAGATGCAAGGCTCACAGATAGAGTAGAAATATAGCCCAAAGTCAAAAAAAATTGCCAAAAGTGAGTCAAAATGTCTCAGGTGAAAAATACGCTCAGAAATGTTATATGGATATGGTTAAAAAGGAACCAAAAATCAGCACAATTCTAGTCCCAAACTCTCCAAAATACATATAATCCAGCCACTTTAAATACCTGTCTGCATAAAACAATAATAAAAGCGAAAAAAAGAGATAAAGAAAAAAAGTTGACGAAAGTGAGAAATACCCCTAGAACATTGTATAAATATAGAGCCAACAAAACAGCTAGGTAATTCTCCTCCCAAAACTCTCCCAAACGCATACATCCAGCCTGCATAAAACAATAATAAAGGAGCAAAAATACTTGCAGACAGAGAAAAAACTAATCGAAAACTCTCCCAAAATTAATAAAACAATCCAGCCCCTTACCTGTCTGCGGAGGGGGGGCGGTCGTTGACTTGGCGTGCCTTGCTGACGTGTGTGTAGAGTGAGTCAGACTGCTGGCCTTGGCTCTGGTTGTGTGTGTACTCGTCCCGGGGGCTCTGCGGCCGGCTGTGCCCGCTGTCCACGGAGGTGTTGAGGTGGTTGAGGCCGGCGTAGAGGTGGTCCTCGCCGTCGCTGGTTCTCTCCGATGATCGGCTGAAGTCCAGGATCTCTGCGTAGTCTCTCTCTCTCGCCTGACGCTCACGCAGCTCACGCGTCTTTGCCTGGATCCTAGAAGGACAAGATAGACGTTAATATGATATGTTAAAGCTGCAGTGTGTAGAACTTTGGGCTTTATTTCCTAGCAGATTTTGTAGAAAGTAATTATAATATCCATAAGTACATTTAATTTAGTGCATAATAGCTGAAAAAATGTTTTTGAATTATTATTTTTTCCCTTAGAAAGGGTCTCATATATGTCCATATTTTTGCATATTTTGGACCAAGGCCTAGTGCCGCCATCTTGAAAGTGTCATAGTTGGAATGTCATCAGGTGCATTGTTTAAAATTTAGAATTGTTCTTGTCCTTGAAGGCCACCGTAGCTTCTGTTATTATTCGAAAGGGGTGGGGTTACCCAGGGAGTGTTGCATTCTAGAACTTTCTAGAACTTACTTGATGATGTCATATTACACACTGCACCTTTAATAGATATGTTAAAGATTTTTATCATGATCCTAAAAGGGGGAGATGGTAGTTAAAATTATGTGTTGATGCCAATATACAAGGTTTTCTGACTCAATAGATATTGGTGTGTCAGGAAAGGTATCTGTGTGGGATTGGACTGAAATAGTTGTCTCACTTCTCCTGTTTCACAAAGTTTTGTACTGAAATATATGTAGTCTGGTTCACGCGCCTGACACTCACGGAACTCCCGGGTCTTTGCCTGGATCCTAAAGGGGGGGGGGGGGATATGGTAGTTAAAGAAATACTTCACCCATACAAAACCGGCGTTCTATCATTATAAAATCGCTATTATATTATAATGAATGAGGTTTTTCTTCCCTCAGTCTTCCCTTGGCCCAGCTGTCCTGTTAATCCTAACCCTACATGTTTACAAGTGTGACGTCACATTAGTAAAATGTAGGGTTAGACAGTGAGACCATGAAACACTCTTTCTGCCTTTTTTCTCAGGCTAGGATGAACCGATTTCTAAGATGTTTGCACATTTATACTACATAGGATCTCAGAGTTCAATACACCTTCAGATTCCCACCGGTGAAGTAGGTCTTTAATATGATGTGTTAATGGTAACATTTTAGGTTTTTCCATCTATGTGGTATCGGACTGAAATATGTATCTGGCTGCTCCTGTTTCACAAAGTACTTTATGAAAAAATTTATAAATGGCAATGATATCCTTTATGAATCCAATAAATTGCCACCTTATTGTTCCAACCTTTACAGAAAATCAAATGCTTAAGCCTTGCGGTGGTGTGTGTGTGTGTGTGTGTGTGTGTGTGTGTGTGTGTGTGTGTGTGTGTGTGTGTGTGTGTAGACTGTGGAGCTGAGAGAAACTGTAAATATCAGGTGTCACATTAATAAAATAGCAGACAAACAAACCACTACAACATCTGCACGTTATTGTGTACTGTGTCATTTCACCTCTCCATTACAAAGACACGCACACACACACACACACACAGACAGACAGACACACAGACAGACAGACACACACCATGATGTGGAGTCTATTATTTACTGTATGCTTTTCTCCCTACTGTATTATACTATAAACAACACATAACAGTCTCCCACTCACACTGAACACCATTCAAAGGAAAGCACTTTGTATTCACACAGTGCTGCTAATGTATGTGTCAGGTACACACACACACACACACACAAGAGCACACACAGAAAAAGCATGCATACACACACACACACACACACACACACACACACACACACACACAAGAGGGCGCACACACACACGCACACACAAAAGAGGACGCATACACACACACACACACACACAAACAAACAAGAGCTAGTGCGCACACACACACGCACACACACAGACACAAGAGCACACACAGAAAAAGCACGCACACATACACACACACACACACACACACACACACACACACACACACACCTGTCTGTCTCACATATAGTCAATTCAAACAGGCAGAAATCACACACAAGCACACGCAGACACACACACACACACACACACACACACACACACACACACTTTAGTCCATTATCTTGTGAATAACTGGCACCATTCTGTAGAAACCTATCGCTTGGACCCGTAATTACAGCCGTGCCAATTATCAGCTTTTACAACCAGCGCTGTCTTTTCTCTAAGGCTGTGTGGGTGTGTGTGGGTGTGTGTGTGTGTGTGTGTGTGTGTGTGTGTGTGTGTGTGTGTGTGAGAGAGAGAGAGGAAGTGTGTGTGTGAGAGAGAGATAGAGAGAGAAGAAAGAGATAGAGTGTGTGTGTGTGTGTGCATGTGTCTG
>OX442359.1:2970690-2978190 GCA_949357725.1 Hyperoplus immaculatus | reverse complement strand
TAAACTCAATACACACTGTGCATGCCATGGACTTGAACGTGACGTGATCAGTTAATCTCGGATTACCTCCCAGATGAACTGATTCAATTATTAAGCTATTAACTATCTACCATTGTTATAAATCCTTAACAAACTGCTAACAAACACTTAACAAATCATTAATAATCATTAATTAAGAGTTTACTAATGATCTATTAACGAGTTACAACGGATAGTTATTATAAAGTGTTACCCAATTACTTATATGTGTACATGTCAATCTGCCCCTGAAACCCCGTACATCACTATACTTTTAAACCAGGTCAAAATAACATTAAAATCTCTTTTGAAAGAATGACCTGCTGGCAAAGAAGGCAGCACCATGATAACATGAGCACATAATAATCAAGCACAATTCCTAATTTCTCATGCACCACATTAAGCGTCAATTAAAGTACAACACAACACATTCCCCTAAGCACCATCAGCTGTCTGTCTGAACTGCCAGTCTAGATTAGTTTGCGTGGCAAGTGGTCTTGAGTCACACCACACACACACACACACACACACACACACACACTCACACCCTCCCTCCCACACCCTCCCTCCCACACACACACACACACACACACACACACACACACACACACACACACACACACACACTCTGAAGTCCTCTAAGATTGAAGGACTTAAAACCTGTGAGAGAAAATCAATGGAATCGAGTCGATCACAGCTGGATTAAACATCGCCTCTGGCAGCCGGCCAATCAATAGAGACTTTACTACGAGGTGCCAAAGCTACTGGCCCTTAATGGCTTCCTGTATAAATACATGTTTGTGAATGGCAACAGGTCTCCCTTGCAAAAGAGTCTCCGGTCTCAATGGGATTTAATGGGATAAATAAAGGTTCGGAAAAAAAAAAAAAAAAAAAAAAAAAAAAAAATACATTTTGATCAAACATAGTTGTGACTTCGCCATTCAAGGCCACGACATAACACGGAAGGACCACGGTTTTGAAATTTACATCCAAAACGACCATTATGAACTGTTAACGATATCCATGGTCACACACACACACACACACACACACACACACACACACACGGACGTGACATTTGCGCTAACCTTATGCCAATTAAAAAAATAAAGAGCGGGCTATTATCATATTATTGGGCTATCGGCTCCGCGGGCAGCACAGAAAGAAAATTACAAACTTTTTTTTTTTTCTTAACGAGCAAATGCAGTGAAAAAATGACTTGCTTGTGCCCTCACACCACAAGCAGGGAATAAATTAAACTGGTAGGGGCGTTAATGGCCTTGGCATTTAAAAACTGGGGGAACTGCGAACCCCAAAAAAGAACTGGCAAGGTGCTGTACTGACATTTAGAGGGAGAGGGAGAGGGAGAGAGAGGGGGAGGGAGAGGGAGAGGGAGAGAGAGAGGGAGGGGGAGAGAGAGGGAGGGAGAGAAAGGGAGAGAGAGAGGGAGAGAGAGAGGGAAGGAGAGAGAGAGAGAGAGAGAGAGAGAGAGAGAGAGAGAGATATTGTGAGAACAGCACTTGTTGTCTTGGCAAGATTTGGTTTTGGGGTGCCCACATGAGAACAGGAGGCTGTTATAGCAGATCAACTACCTAACCATGGGTTTGATATGACATTGTCAACAAACATAAATGCCGTGAAGGTGAAATGTTGTCATAGGAGATACATTAAATGATATGAAGGAAAAGAAAGGGTGAAATAATAATTGAACACTTACTATGTGTGTCTATCACAGCAGGCAGCTTTGAGTCGGGACACACAAGCCACAACCACAATGCAATTTGTGGGTTAATCATTTCAGAAATTAAACTTCAATAAGCAAAAAAAAAAAAAAAAAAAAACTAAAGGGACAAAGGATAATTGGAGAGCAACCTTGAAGATTTAACTTGGTTTCAGATTTTGTGAATGTGATGAGGCTATTTCAAAACAGTGTGAGTGATCCCCGGGAAAACAAATTTAAATAAAATGGTGGTTCAATGATATCGGATCACAAATTCCAAACCATATTATGAGATGAAAGGTCCTCAAACAACTGCTGTATTTAAGACCTACTTCACCGGTTGGAATATGAAGGTGTATTGAACTCTGAGATCCTATGTAGTATAAATGTGCAAAAAAAAAAAATTGAAATCGGATCATCCTAGCCTGAGAAAAGGCAGAAAGAGTGTTTTATGGTCTCACTGTCTAACCCTACATTTCTCTTTCTGTGAAGTCACAAGAAAGAGAAATTACACCTTCATTCCAACCGGTAAAGTAGGCCTTTAAGCAGAAAATGGGAGTTACAAAGGTGCTCCGAGGAACATTCAGTGTGTGTTAATTCTAGCGCCCCCTTTGGACTAAAGCAGTGGTGTTTTTACCACGCCAGCTGGTAGGAGGTCAAGTCTGTTGACACGAACATTAGAGTTACATTTCAACCATATTTTTCAGAGTGACATAAGATGTGTGTGTGTGAGAGAGAGAGAGAGTGAGTGAGTGAGTGAGTGAGTGAGTGAGTGAGTGAGTGAGTGAGTGAGTGAGTGAGTGTGTGTGAGAGAGAGTGTGTGTGTGTGTGGTTGTCTGTGTGAGTGTGAGTGTGTGTGTGTGAGAGAGCGAGTGAGTGAGTGAGTGAGTGAGTGAGTGAGTGAGTGAGTGTGTGTGTGTCTGTGTGTGTGTGTGTGTGTGTGTGTGTGTGTGTGAGTGTGTGTGTTAGTGTGTGTGTGTGTGTGTGTGTGTGTGTGTCTGTGTGGTTGTCTGTGTGAGTGTGTGTGTGATAGAGAGAGTGTGTGTGTGTCTGTATTGCCTGTGTGTGTGTGTGATAGAGAGAGTGTGTGTGTGTGTCTGTGTTGTCTGTGTGTGTGTGTGTGTGTGTGTGTGTGTGTGTGTGTGTGTGTGTGTGTGTGTGTGTGTGTGTGTGTGTGTGTGTGTGAGAGAGAGAGAGTGTGTGTATGGAGTGATAAAGTGAAGTATTCTCACCTCTCCTGCTCCATCCTCATCTTGAGAGTTTCCTCGTCTGAAGTCTCGTCTTGTCTCCACTTACTGGAGCCTTTACGGTCCAACTTCTCCCCGGGACGCTCGTCCTTACGGTGCTTACCAAACCTACAAGACACAACACAGGGGGAATTAATATCTATTGGTATATAGATGGAACTATGCTTAAACCTGTAAGACACAACACAGGGGGAATTCATATATATTAGTATATGAAAAACTTACAGCAAAAAATTAAACTAAATACCTTCATATCCTTTAACCAATTTAAACAAACTATCTTAAATCTGCCAAACTCTACCTGTAACTGTTTTAATTAGGCTATATTGTACTTTCACCCATTTCATTTTAATTGCTGCCACTCTTCACCACTGTGTAAATGTTTCAATAGTTTCTCTCTCTTCACCTGTTGTTGTGTATTTGATATGTTTGCATTGAATATTGTTTTTGTATTGTTGTTTTTCCTTTGAATTTGTTTTGAACTTGACGTCATTGTAAATGAGGGTCACACTCACACCCCTCAACTGGTCTCTCCAGGATAAATAAAAGTTAAATTAAAATTAAATGAAATATACTGTAGATAGAACTATGCTCAAACCTGTAAGACACAACACGGGGGGAATTAATATTTATATATATTGGAGTATACAGCTCTGGAAAGAAATCAAGAGACCACTCCAAATGTTCAGTGTCTCTCGTTTGACTAGTTATAGACATATGTTTGAGTAGAATGAACATTTTGGTTTTATAATATAAACTACTGTCAACAATTCTACCTAATTCCAATGTTATTTGTTATTAAGAGCATTTTCAATAAGTAATGTAGGGTATTCATACAATGTACAGTATGTTTACAGTCACTTAATAAAGCTATTGAAGAGAAAAAAACACATGTACTTTCACATGGGAAATTCAATAAACTTATTCTTCAATGATTAAAGACTAAGGCATTCATTTATTATGACTTACAAGGAACCAAACATAACAAGACGAGGCAACCCTCCAACCCCTGAATAAATAAGTCAAAATCAACTGGTCTGTCTAAAAATGTATGTATATGCGTGTCTGTGATATATTTCTTCCTGTTTCAAACAACCAAGAAGGTGCAATTTAACAGCCAACAGGGATCTCCAATGAACAATATGAAAGGTACTTTTTAACTAGTTTAAGTCCAATTAATTTTCGTTTAAAGTTGGGTGGTGGTGCTAGGCAAAGAAGCGTAGACACACACACACACACACACACACACACTCACACGCGCACACGCACACGCACGACTCTTCACTTCACGGTAATTATATTCATAGGGAGGGAGCGAGGCTTAATGAAGTGGGCGCCATTTGCTGAGATATTTCAGCTTGATTGACTCAACATAAAGCTGCAGCCGGTTGGAGGGAAGACTTTGGCAGCGCGCTCGCATCTCACAATGAACCGCTGTGATTATCCGCGGAGAAATTGGTCCGCCGAGAATATGCAGAAAGTTCTAAAGAGACAATGCTAGGGGGAAACGAGAAAAGGTGTGTGTGTGTGTGTGTGTGTGTGTGTGTGTGTGTGTGTGTGTGTGTGTGTGTGGGTGTGTGTGTGTGAGAGAGAGTGTGGGTGTGTGTGTGAGAGAGAGAGAGAGAGAGAGAGAGAGAGTGAGTGTGTGTGTGAGAGAGAGAAGAGAGAGAGAGTGTGTGTGTGTGTGTGTGTGTGTGTGTGTGTGTGTGTGAGAGAGAGAGAGTGTGGGTGTGTGATTGAGTGAGTGAGAGGGAGAGTGTGAGTGTGTGTGTGTGTGTGTGTGAGTGAGTGAGAGAGAGAGGGAGTGAGTGAGTGAGAGGGAGAGTGTGTGTGAGTGAGAGAGAGAGTGTGTGTAAGTGTGTGAGATTGTGCGTGTGTGTGTGTGTGTGCGTGCGTGTGTGCGTGCGTGTGTGTGTGTGTGTGTGTGTGTGTGTGTAATGAAATAGATTGAAGCCAGCGAACAAGAGAGAGAAAAAGAATGGAACATGTGGGAGAGAAACTCAATGAATGAAACATTAAGACAGAAAACTAAACCTTAAGACTATAAAGGGAATCTCCTGAGGCGTGTGTGTGTGTGTGTGTGTGTGTGTGTGACTGTGTGTGTGTGTGTGTGTGTGACTGTGTGTGTGTGTGAATCTGTGTCTGTGTGTGTGATCAAGTGTGAGTGTGTGTGCATGTGCAAGTCTCTCGCTCTGTGTGTGTGTGTGTGTGTGTGTGTGTGTGTGTGTGTGTGTGTGTGTGTGTGTGTGTGTGTAATGTAGTGAAAGAAGAGAGAGTTAAGTGCACAGGAGGAGGAATACAAAAAAAGTGAAAATCCCAAAGGTAATTCAGAGTGTGTTTAAGATTTAAATCAAAATAGAGTAAATTGCCGGAGTAGGAATAAGATGTGAGGTGTGTGTGTGTGTGTGCGTGCGTGTGTGTGTGCGTGTGTGTGTGTGTGCGTGTGTGTGTGTGTGAGAAACAATATCGAAACACATACAATAGAATGGGACAAAATAGCAATTCTGTTACTGAAAAAAATATGTATGTAAAACCATTTACCCATTTACAGAGCCTAGGTTGTGTATTAACAACAGATTCATATTACATACTTGGGTTGCGTTCCGAATCGCATACTTTCTACTATATAGTATGGTAGAAAAAAGATTTAGGATGTCCCGATTCTTGTGGCCAGATTTAGGATGGTTAGAAGTACCCGGATGTCCTACTTCATGCGGCCAAGATTGTTAGTGTTGAAAACTGCATCCTATTTGGGCGATTCTGACCCACAATCCAGTGCGCACGTGAAGTGACGTCACATCGACGGAGCCTCCATATGAAAACAAACGGGGATGCGACGGATATAAAAGCAAGAGGCAAGATCAAGGCGCAATGTTATGATGAAATAAGAGAGTAAAGTATGTCCCAATAGTATGCCTACTGCATCCTAACTAGATTATTTTTATCGTCGGATGTAGTATGTAGAATAGAAAAAAGAAAGAGTATGAGATTCGGAACTCAACCTCAGATTCACTGATTTTGACAAAAAGTGACTTTGACAACAACTTCCATTAACTATCCATTACTACGATGGACATGTCATAACCTAACCTAAGAAAAAGGAACATTTGTGGGCCCTACGTGACGTCATATCCACCATTTACAGTGATGTAATATCCGAAAAATCACGAAAGAATGGCTGAAATTATGGGCCTTGTGTGTGTGTGTGTGTGTGTGTGTGTGTGTGTGTGTGTGTGTGTGTGTGTGTGATTGAGAGAGAGTGTGATTGAGAGAGAGAGTGTGTGTGTGTGTGTATGTGTGTGTGTGAGTGTGAGAGAGAGAGAGATAGTGTGTGTGTGTTTATGGGCCTTGTGTGTGTGTGTGTGTGTGTGTGTGTGTGTGTGTGTGTGTGTGTGTGTGTGTGTGTGATTGAGAAAGAGAGAGTGTGTGTGTGTGTGTGTTGATGGGCCTTGCAAAACCCCAGTGGTCTGCTGGACTTAGGGGCACTTTACACGACAACACGAAACGGTGCAAACGCGGAAAAATTCCCGCGTTTGCACTATATAATTTACAGGAAAACAGCAAACGCAGGCATGAAACCGCAGGTCTTTGAGATCACCTCCCAGGGAGGATTTTTTGGAAAACTTAACGGTTTTGGTTTCCTGTAAACACCGAAACCATTTCCCCTGATAACGCTGACGTCACGGCTCCACCCTCACACATGCGTAGTCTATAACATTTGCTGTCAAAATACCCACAACACAAGCGAGTTATAAAGTTAGAAGACAACATGAACGGTGTCTCCACGGCACCATCACTGTGATCAGCGGAGAGTGACGTGCAGGGCTAAAATATAGCCTAACACTCGCCAATTTAGTCTAAGCGATTAGTAAGTTATTGAGACCGCCGGCCACTTTGTCTGGGGAGAGATTTGTGCTCTGCCGGTTTTTCTAGCCAAATAAACGTGTGTAGCTTCTATGCCAGGGCAGGGACACGGCTCTCTCTACATTAAAAACACTATCCATAGTTCAGCGCGCAGCGGTTAAGTTACTGTTCAACAAAAGGAGCATTAAGGCTACGGCTTCACAGTAAAAGCATTTCACTGGCTAAACATTAATAGCATTTCACTGGACACACGTGAGTTGACTTTTATTTTGAAGTACGCCTAACAGGAAGGTATCCGCTCACGAAGCCCCTTCACTATCAGCAAGTCTTCTGTTTTTACGAGTTCAATGCGGTGAAATAAGAGGACAGAAAGCTTGTCTTTTACAATATTTGTAACCCCAACCTTACACCAACCGCTTTATGAACGTTAGTGGCATTAATTTTCGGTTACAGTAAGGTTTTATGCATCAAATTGTACCGGAAGAGCTATCTACTAGGCTGTGTCACCGCTGACTATTGGCTTGGCATGGCTGCTACACTGCTACTACAGCGATTTCGGCCCGTTTCCTCTGAAAACATGTGTACGGGTGAAGATGTCAGATAAATTGTGTCTGAACGGGGTTTTTTTTAAACCTAAAACTGGAAAACTGT
>OX442359.1:2950690-2955690 GCA_949357725.1 Hyperoplus immaculatus | reverse complement strand
TTGCCAAAAGATTAAAGGTGCACTATGCTACTTTGGGTGTGGGCTTTACATTGTTATGAAATGTAAAGCCCACTGAGACAAATGTATTTGTGATTTTGGGCTATACAAATAAAACTGATAAAAAAAAAAAATTATTTGTGTCAGGGAAGTGAAACATTTTCTGAGGTATATTCTCGTAACTGAATAAACAAACTTTCCTCACAGGGAAAAATGTGATCCCTGGAACACTGTTTGAAGTTAGAAAAGCTTCCTGAAAAGTTACTGTTTCACCGTTTACAGCAGCAGGGCCCACAGTTTGGTTTAAAGAATAGAATATAGGATAAAAACAGTGATGGTGGTGATGATTGTGGTGGTGATGGATGGAGGTATAGATTTCTATTCTACCTTTTACATTTACCGATTCCTTACCTGTGTCTCTGTCGGGCCGCGGCGTGAGGTTAATCTCATCCGCTACTGTTTAAGGAAAGGGTGGGGGGATAGATAGACAGATAGATAGATAGATAGATAGATAGATAGATAGATAGATAGATAGATAGATAGATAGATAGATAGATAGATAGATAGATAGATAGATAGATAGATAGAGACAGGGTGGGGAGGGAGGGGGCAGGAAAGAGGGGGGGGGGGGTGGGGGAGTACAGACAATTTTGGGATTCAAAGTTAGTGCTCAAGACATTCCACATGCAACAATCCAGGTAGCGCTTAATGCTAGTGTGCTAAAGCTAACATCACAAAATGCTTCATTTCAATTAGGTTTTAGAACGACATGCGAGAAAAGGGTGGATATGGAGATGAAAAGAGAGAGAGAGAGAGAGAGAGAGAGGGACACTCACTCTCACTCACTCACACACGCACACACACTCTCTCTCTCTCTCTCTCTCTTTGGGGGGAAGATTAGATTATAGGGAAAGTGCGGCAGTGTGGAAAAGAGACAGTTGCAGCCCAAAGCAATCAGCGACAGTTCACCAAGCCGTTTAAAATTCAAAATGGTGATCTCAAATTTGTTGAAATATGCAAAAGTTTGTTTTGGTATTTAGGGTGGAATACATTAAAATATAGACCAAGGAATGTGGTGAAACATGTAGGGGGGCGTGAAGAAATATGTAGATCAAGGGTAGAGGCATGGAAAATGATTTTCTAAGGGTTCTAAGAGATGTTGAAGTGGATGAGTTTATCAAAGGACTACATAAGTATGTACGGTACATACGCCTTGTTGTTGAGGTTTTTAATGTAGTTTAATGGACACATCTTTCATTTACTAAGTTTGTCGGGAGGGAAAAGTTAGACTTAGAAGTTTGTGATACAGTGTGTGTTACATGTTTATCAATGGGGAGATACTATATGCTTTTTAATGTGTGGTGATTATGAATTTGATCATATTTTCAGCACCAGCAACATGTAGCCGAGGAGAAATGATGTGTTTAATACATTAATATTGTGGCTTTAAGAGGAACCAAATGACTTGATAATACACATTTTCTTTAGTCTTTTTTTTTGTGATACAAAGAATTGTAAAATGTTATTTCCAAAAGGCTGTTCAGTCAGAAAGTAAAGGATCATAAGTAATAAGTAAAGAAACAATGTGTAGCTTAGGAGAATGTATGTGCTTAATACATTAATATTGTGGCTTTAAAAGGACCACATTACTTGCTGTAACACATTTTCATTAGCCATTTTTTCTTGCAGTAATTGAAGAATTGTAAAATGTTATTTCCACGAGGCTGTCCAGGCAGAAAGTAAACAAGGATTAGGTAAAACATGAGTTTAGACTTTGAAGACACTTTATAAAACGGGTGTGGCTTAAATCGAGCGATCTGATTGGTTCCTAACTGTTGTATAATGGGCCGAACAACGCCCCCTAACTGTGGTATAATGAGCACATTCCACATTCTGACGCGAGATATTGCTAAAAGCTGCAGTGTGTAGAATTTTGGGTTTTATTTCCTAGCAGATTTTGTAGAAAGTAATTATAATATCCATAAGTACATTTAATTTAGTGCATAATAGCTGAAAACATTTTTTTGATTTTTTTTCCCCCTTATAAAGGGTCTCATATATGTCCATATTTCTGCATATTTTGTACCAAGGTCTAGTGCCGCCATCTTGAAAGTGTCATAGTTGGAATGTCATCAGGTGCATTGTTTAAAATGTAGAATTGTTCTTGTCCTTGAAGGCCACTGTAGCTTCTGTTATTATTCTAAAGGGGTGGGGTTACCCAGGGAGCGTTGCATTCTAGAACTTTGTAGAACTTTCTTGATGATGTCATATTACACACTGCACCTTTAAGTATCTTAAATCGTGTACATTTGGCATGAGAAAAAAACAGGCGAAACATGTCACCACCAAAAGGGTAAAAACCAGCAAGCTAAGAAAGGACAACTTGACCCAGATGACAGAATATCTTAAACCCCTGTAACTTATATATTATGCTCTTTTCATATTGTGAGGGTTCACAATGTAGCAATGGGGACATTTAAAAGTTCACAACCTACAGGCATTCATAACACAGGAAAAGTCTAGATGTTGTATGATGTGCAAAAAATTCTACATTGGCAATATCTATGTAGCTCCATAATTCTTTGAAGTACATGTAGTATTGAATAATGGACTGTGGCTGATGCAAGAAGTCCATATTATTTTTTAATTATATTATTTCAGGCACTTCAGTGTTATTAAAGACCTACTTCACCGGTGGGAATATGACGGTGTATTGAACTCTATGTAGTATAAATGTGCAAAAAAAATTGAAATCGGATCATCCTAGCCTGAGAAAAGGCAGAAAGAGTGTTTTATGGTCTCACTGTCTAACCCTACATTTCTCTTTCTGTGATGTCACAGAAAGAGAAATGTATTTTTTTTTGCACATTTATACTACATAGGATCTCCGAGTTCAATACACCTTCATATTCCAACCGGTGAAGTAGGTCTTGAAGCACCAAATCCAATATTTTATATCTTTAAGTAAAATCCAACATATCCAGATTTCAAATTGGATATTGACCAGAACTGTATCGGTGTGTCAGACACTGGTAATAAAAGTATAACATTGAAGTGTTTTTAGAAGTCCTACCCAGGTCCATGCTCTTGGACTTGCGTGTCTTGATGATGTCGAGCTGCGTCGCTGCGTCTCCAAACTGCTTGATGCGTTTCTCTGACATGCTCTGGCGCCCGAAGCCTTCGCGCAGGAAACCAGCGTCTGGGTCAGAGCCGTCTGGACTCAGGGGGCTGGGAGGAGAGCAGGAGAATATACTTCAGTTAATTATTTTATCCATAATAAGTTGATTGTTATTTATTTTATTTTATCCAACACATAAAAAAATATAGATATAATAAAATAGATATATTAAAAAATAAAAAAAATAATAAGTATTATAGTAGTATAGTATTTTAGAAAAACAATAAAAAATATAAAATAAAATATATAACATTTTAAGAAAAAAATAAGAATAAAAAAAACTATTAATCATTAAAAAAGGCACATTTATTTTAAGTTGTGATCCGTCATGATATCCATGTATGGCTGCCAGAGCACAATAAAGTCCCTCCGATCTGTAATATAGCAGTGACCTTTGACCTTCCTAAATCTAATCAGTTCATCTTTGAGTCAGAGTTGACATTTGTGCAAAAGTTTGAAGAAGATCCCTGAAAGTGATCATGAGATATAGCCTTGAGAAGAAAGGCCCGGACGGACGTAAGTACAAACAACTCGAAAACATACAAGGTGCAAAAGCTTAAAAGGTTAAAAAGAGTTCATGCTACATCTCTTATTTGAACTCACTGGGTTCATTTCTTTCTTTTTTTTAAAGCGGTTGAACAAGACTCTCTCTCTCTCTCTCTCCCATCTCTCTCTCCCTCCCTCTCTCTCTCCTTCTCTCTCACTCTCTCTCTCCCTCCCTCACTCTCTCTCTTTCTCTCTCCCATATCTCTGTCTCTATGTCCCGCTCTCTCTCTCTCTCTCTCTCTCTCTCTCTCAGTTAACAGAACTGTGTTGGAGGGGAAACTAGAAAATAATTACTAGAGCGGAAGTTGTAGAAAAATAAGTAAAAAGGAAAAGTCTGAGGCAAGAAAGAACAAAGAGGGAGAAAAGGGAGAGATTAATATATACAAGGTAGAACTGAGGTCAGAGAGAGAGAGAGAGGGAGGGAGAGAGAGAGAGAAGGAGAGAGAGAGAGGGAGAGAGAGATGGAGAGAGAGAAAGATAGAGAGAGAAGGAGAGTAAAGGAGTAGGGGATGTTGGCAGAAAAATAATGAGAAAAAAAACAACTTGTAAAACTTACAAAGAGGAAAAAACAGGCAAAGCTGTAAAGGACAAAGAGTTACAGAGATATGAACAGAAGAATCAGAGGAAGAAGAAGAGAGAGATGATGAAATGATGAAGAAATTGTGGAAAGAGAGAGGGAGGCAGAGAGAGAGAGAGGGAGAGAGAGAGAGAGAGAGAGAGCGAAATAGAGAGAGAGAAATAGAAAGAGAGGCAGAGAGAGAGAGAGAGAGGGAGAGAGAGAGAGAGTGGGAGAGAGAGACAGGGGGGAGGGAGAGAGCGAAATAGAGAGAGAGAAATAGAAAGAGAGGCAGAGAGAGAGAGAGGCAGAGAGAATACCAGCAACACAAATACAGCTAGAATAACAGAGGGATTAACTCAGTCGTTATAGAAATGGTTTCATCAGAGAGTTGGACCTGCTATCTTACTCATCACACAGATAAACACTCTGTCTTTGATTATGATGGAGATGTGAATTAAAATGTCCTGCTTTTTATTGAGCTATTTGGGAGAGAATCTAAAACTTAAGATTGATTTGTTCTACTGTTTTCTTAAAAAACTTTTACAGCTGTGAAAATGAACAGCAAATTAATAAAGACCTTTTTTCACCGGTGGGAATATGAAGGTGTATTGAACTCTGAGATCCTATGGAGGATGAATGTGCAAACATTTTAGAAATCGGTTCATCCTAGCCTGAGAAAAGGCGGAAAGAGTGTTTTATGGTCTCACTGTCTAACCCTAC
>OX442359.1:2933190-2935690 GCA_949357725.1 Hyperoplus immaculatus | reverse complement strand
ACACACACACGTACACACAAACACACACAAACACACACACACACACACGTACACACAGAGACACACACACACTCAGCCTCGCCTTTCAAGCAGGCGACAGGCCAAGGTGTACAGAGAGTATAAAAACATGACATTGAGCGAAGGGAAACAAAGTTGTGTAGCTCGGTGTGCTGCCATGTTTTTATATATATATATTTATTATTTTTTCCTTTTGCCACTCTTGTGAAGCGAGTGAGGCAGGGAGGGCTGAGTGTGTGTGTGTGTGTGTGTGTGTGTGTGAGTGAGTGAGTGAGTGAGAGAGTGAGTGTGTGTGTGAGAGAGATAGAGTGAGAGAGAGATAGAGTGAGTGAGAGAGTGTGTGTGTGTGTGTGAGTGAGTGAGTGAGTGAGTGAGTGAGTGAGTGAGTGAGTGAGTGAGTGAGTGAGTGAGTGAGTGAGTGAGTGAGTGAGTGAGTGAGTGTGTGTGTGTGTGTATGCGCGTGTGTGTGTCTGTGTGTGTTAGTGTGTTTCAGTGTGTGTGTGTGTGTGTGTGTGTGTGTGTGTGTTATATGTTTATTCTCTTTCCTCCAGTGAAGCGAGAGAGGCAGGGAGGGGTTGGTGAACTACCATGACTTCTTATTACTGACTCTTATATCATCAAGTTATTCATTGCTGTTAAACCTGCAGTGTGTAGAATTTTGGGTTTTATTTCCTAGCAGATTTTGTAGAAAGTAATTATAATATCCATAAGTGCATTTAATTTAGTGCATAATGGCTGAATTTCTTTTTTAGAATTATTATTTTTTTCCTCAGAAAGGGTCTCATATATGTCCGTATTTCTCCATAGTTTGGACCAAGGCCTTGTCACCGCCATTTTGGAAGTGTCATAGTTGGAACGTCATCAGGTGCATTGTTTAAAATTTAGAACTGATCTTGTCCTTGAAGGCCACTGTAGCTTCTGTTATTATTCAAAAGGGTTGGGGTTACCCAGGGAGCGTTGTTCCCTCCGTTGACATGGGCTCACTGTGTGCACTTACCTAATTTCTATCTTATTTTATTTATTCTATTTTTTTTTATTTATCTAATGTATTTTTTTTTTCTTTTTCTTTTTTGATATTTTTTGGGCATTTTTATGCTTTATTGAGAGTGTAGAGACAGAGTTGAAATGGGGCAGAGAGGGGAGTGACAGTCAGAGAACGACCGCGGGCTGGAATGGAACCCGGTCCCATGGGGGGGGGGGGGCGCCCTACCAACTGAGCTAAGGGCGCCCCTTTTATTTTATATTTTTTAATTAATTGTATTTCTTTATCTAATGTATCTATTGTATTTATTTCATTTTATTTATCTATTTGTATTTATTTTATCTACTTTATCTAATATATTTATGCATTTTATTCATTCGTCTAATTTGACTAATTTATCTATGTTGTTCTTTATCGCAATCCCATCCATGTGTCTGTCCCTTACCTCGTTTCGTTTCACCCGTCTGGCCACTATGAGCTGTATCATCCCTCGTTTGTTTCCCTCCGCGAACGTTTGGAGACTCCGTCGCGAATGCAGTCTCCAACTTGTCGCAAACAGTCGCAGCCCAGTGAGATAGGGGCTTCACTCAATCCAACAAGTGCTTTCACTATGTTCCTTACCAAATTTGTATTTTATGTATTTATTTTTAAATGTAATTTCATGTATTGTATCTATTGTATATGTTTAATTTATTTTATTTAATCATCTAATTTATCCATTTATTTTTTTATTCCAATATTAATCACAATCGTACACAATCCCATCCCATTCAAGTGTCTTTCCCTTCCTTATTTTTTATTTTTTTAATCAATTTTATTTATTTATCTAATTGATCTATTTTTTATTTTTTATTGAATAACATTTACAAACATAAACAAATCTCTTACCTCGTTCCTTTTCACCCGTCTGGCCACTATGAGTTGTATCATCCCTCGTTTGTTTCCCTCCGTTGACATGGACTTTCGTAGCGTTTCCATGGCGTCCTGGTTGGTCTTAGCCAATAGCGACTCGCTGTTCACCGCTATCAACTGGTCATTCACTCTCAACCGCCCGTCCTGTGTTTGTGGAGAATAAAGATCATGTTTAAAAAAGTGAATGTTTTGGTGTTTAAAAGGTGCAGTCAGTGATTCTGGAGAACGCTTGTAGGCACAGACAGTACGGACAGGTAGCAGATCGTGTGAGGAGATATTCACTGATTTTGACACAAAAAAAGGGATTTTGACAACAAACGTTCTCCACAATCACTGACTACACCTTTAAAAACATGTTTTTTAAAATGTATATAAATTAAAAAAAAAAAAAAAAAAAATATATATATATATATATATATATATATATATATATATATATATATATATATATGTGTGTACAATAATAATAATAATAATAATAATAACAATAATAATAATAATAATAATAATAATAATAATAATAATAATAATAATAATAATAATAATAATAATAATAATAATAATAATAATAATAAATACATTAATAAA
>OX442359.1:2913190-2925690 GCA_949357725.1 Hyperoplus immaculatus | reverse complement strand
TGTGTGTGTGTGTGTGTGTGAGTATGCCACTGTGTGTGTGTGTGTGTGCGCGCCACTGTGTGTGTGTGTGTGTGTGTGTGTGTGTGTGAGTCTGCCACTGTGTGTGTGAGTCTGCCACTGTGTGTGTGTGTGTGTGTGTGCGCCACTGTGTGTGTGCCACTGTGTGTGTGCCACTGTGTGTGTGTGTGTGTGCGCCACTGTGTGTGTGCCACTGTGTGTGTGTGTAGCGGGAGGGTGGTGACACGAACAAGTCAATCAGACACACACACAGTGGCGCACACACACACACGCACGCACGCACGCACACACACACACACACACACACACACACACACACACACACACACACAGCTCAGAGCCCACTGCAACACGGCTGCTCCCATTAATCACGGCAGCTATCCTAGTGTGCTGATAAAGACGCCTAGTTATGTAACTCCTATAACGATTCCCTGTGAAGAAAGTTAAAAGTTAAGAACTCTGTGCTACTATGTGCTATAAAGCTGTAGTTAAAAATGTATTAAGTCACTTTAAAGGTGCAGTGTGTAATATGACATCATCAAGAAAGTTCTACAAAGTTCTAGAATGCAACGCTCCCTGGGTAACCCCAACCCTCTCGAATAATAACAGAAGCTACAGTGGCCTTCAAGGACAAGAACAATTCTAAATTTTAAACAATGCACCTGATGACATTCCAACTATGACACTTTCAAGATGGCGGCACTAGGCCTTGGTCCAAAATATGCAGAAATATATGAGACCCTTTCTAAGGGAAAAAAAAAAAAAAATGTCAGCTATTATGCACTAAATTAAATGTACTTATGGATATTATAATTACTTTCTACAAAATCTGCCAGGAAATAAAACCCACAATTCTACACACTGCAGGTTTAACAACAGTAAAAGCAGCAATATGACCATATTAAAGCACTAAATTACTAATACAAGTATTATGCACACTTGAGAAAAGTAATTTGAGATATGTACACAAGTGTGTGCGTTGTGCAACATGGTGAATTATTTTACGTTTTATTTCATGTTAATTATTATTACGTGATTTTGCAGAAGCAGCAACAGAAGCTTGTATTGTTTCCATTCATACAAAAACATGGGCTGCGTTCCAAATCGCATACTCTTTCTTTTTTTCTATTCTAAATACTACATCCGACGATAAAAAGAATCTAGTTAGGATGCAGTAGGCATACTATTGGGACATACTTTTACTCTCTTATTTCATCATAACATTGCGCCTTGATCTTGCCTCTTGCTTTTATATCCATCGCATCCCCGTTTGTTTTCATATGGAGGCTTCGTCGATGTGACGTCACTTCACGTGCGCACTGGATTGTGGGTCAGAATCGCCCAAATAGGATGCAGTTTTCAACACAAACAATCTTGGCCGCATAAAGTAGGACATCCGGGTACTTCTAACCATCCTAAATCTGGCCACAAGAATCGGGACATCCTAAATCTTTTTTCTACCATACTAGACAGTATGCGATTCGGAACGCAACCTGAGACATTTCTTCAATTGCCTATATAATTACCATCCACTTCCTGCTTTGCCATAAACAGCGAGCCCATGTTCTGCTAAGCTAAATGCTACATCATGCCATCACATTATAACCGTCACCAATGCACTAACAGATTTTAGTGCATTTGTATACCAGCTTTATAGTACAGAGAGGAGGGGGAAGTGTGTGTGTGTGTGTGTGTGTGTGTGTGTGTGTGTGTGTGTGTGTGTGTGTGTGTGTGTGTGTGTGTGATAGATAGCATCTTGGCACGGTGTAGCCGCTACATTAGCGCTGATGGCTGTTCAATATCGCGGCAGTGTCAGTAATTTTCCATAAGCTTGTGTGACTAATGGCATGGCACACACACTTAGACAGAGACACACACACACACACACACACACACACACACACACACACACACACACACACACACACACACACACACACACACACACACACAAACAATGGAGGAGAATGTTCATGTTATGTTTCCATTATGAGACTATCAGGGCAACGCATGAAGAGACGGATGCCAGGGATGCCAGGTGTGGGGAAGAGGGTACGAGGGTGTGTGTGTGTGTGTGTGTGTGTGTGTGTGTGTGCGATAAAGACAGGGGAATAGTGGTAGAACAGAGTGAATAGAAGATATAAAGACACTCGATGTAGCATGATAGACAGACAGACAGACAGACAGACAGACAGACAGACATACGGACAGACAGACGGACGGACAGACAGACAGACAGACAGACAGACAGACAGACAGACAGACAGACAGACAGACAGACAGACAGACAGCCTTACCTCAATCAGCCAGTGGGGTTTAGCGGGCATCACAGGCGGTCTGGGAGGCTAGAGGAAGCAGGGAGAGTGAGACAGGTTAGACACACGACTTCCATAGGTAAAAATTCACTCATAACTCATAATGCAGGAATATGATTAGGCATATGTGAAGGTGGAATGTTGCTTGCTATAGTGGGCCCCACACACACACACACACACACACACACACACACACACACACACACACACACACACACACACACACTTAACGTACAAGTATACAGAGACTAGGCTGTGTATTATTACTGTGATTTGGATAAAAAAAAAATATTTTGGAAACACACATTTTCCAGAATCACTGACTGCACCTTTAACTTTACACGACAAAAACAATAACATCAAAATAATATCAAGTAGGGGCGCTCCGGTGGCGTAGTGGATAGAGCGTGTACCATATTGTCTCCAGCCTTGTTGCAGTGGTCGCGGGTTCGAATCCAACCCGCGGACCTTTACTGCAGGTCACCCCCCCTCTCTCTCTCTCTCTCTCTGTCTCCCCATTTCAACTCTGTCCTATTTAATAAAGCTTGAAAATGCCAAAAATAATCTTAAAAAAATAATAATACTAAAATTTAAATCAAGTAATAAAAATGAGTACGCCCATACCACATACACTTTTTACATACATAAAAGTAAAGCACTAATGACAGTCTCTAGTGGATTACTGTATAGACACATGGGTGATTTTTGGGCCATTGGAGCAGTTTTTTATTTTTTTTTATATATTTTTTTGGCATTTTTATGCTTTATTGATAGTGTAGAGACAGAGTTGAAATGGGGCAGAGAGGGGAGTGACATGCAGAGAACGACCGCGGGCTGGAATCGAACCCGGGTCCGCTGCTGGCCGAGGCCCATTGGGGGGTGGGGGGGACGCCCTACCAACTGAGCTAAGGGCGCCACTTTATTAAAGCAGTTTTCATAAAGTAAAGTGAGAGATTTTTTCCACTTCAGTTGACACATTTATTCTGCCGTGTGTAACCCTCGACAACGCTCTCAAAGGATGAGTCATGCTTTTCTATACTCAGGAACCTCAAGACGTCTGCATATACGGCTCTGGAGACCAGTCTGGAGTTTCCTTAAATCTTCCTCTCTACACTACTTATTGAAACTGCTCTAAATGACAAAAAATATGATTGCAATTTGGTCAGTAGTTTAAATCTTAACATTAAAATGTTCATTCTACTCAAACATGTGCCTATACATAGTAAAACCAGAGACACTGAACATTTAGACCAGTCTCTTATTTTTGTCCGGAGCTGTGTATGTATGAACCCATCTGGTTTCTAAAATGTGATACTATAGTCTTATAAATGTAACATTACAGGCTGCATAGGCATATCTGGGAGGCTATATGTTTGACATTGTGTATACTCTTTTGAAATCCTAATCTTTTAAAGGTGCAGTGTGTAATATGACATCATCAAGAAAGTTCTGCAAAGTTCTAGAATGCAACGCTCCCTGGGTAACCCCAACCCTTTTGAATAATAACAGAAGCTACAGTGGCCTTCAAGGACAAGAACAATTCTAAATTTTAAACAATGCAGCTGATGACATTCCAACTATGACACTTTCAAGATGGCGGCACTAGGCGCCTTGGTCCAAAATATGCAGAAATATGGACATATATGAGACCCTTTCTAAGGGGAAAAATAATAATTCAAAACATTTTTTTCAGCTATGATGCACTAAATTAAACGTACTTATGGATATTATAATTAACTTCTACAAAATCTGCTAGGAAATAAAACCCCAAATTCTACGCACTGCAGGTTTAAAAGCTGTTCTGTTGATTCCACACCCTGCATTTAAAAGAGCTCTACATCATCACAGGCTGTTGTTGTTGACAGTGAGATGTTTAAAATGAGGCGCTGACATCAAGATAACATCTGACAGGAGCTGAATCCATTAAGGTGGGTGAGTTTACGGGAAAGGGTTGAAGAGGAGAGAGAGAAAGAGGGAGAGAGAGAGATGGAGAGAGAGATAGGGAGAGAGAGAGAGAGAGGGAGGGGGAGAGAGAGATGGAGATGGAGGGAGAGAGAAAGAGGGGGAGAGAGAGATGGAGAGATAAAGAGAGAGAGGGATAGAGAGTGAGAGATAGGGAGAGGGAGAGAGAGAGATGGAGAGTAGATATAGAGAATAATTTTGAAAGGTAGAACTAAAACATTTTATATAACAAATGGAAGACAATGTTTATAATAAAGTTAAGGGATAAGGAGTTGTGATTTTCTATGATTTCATGAATGCAAATGTACTGACTCTTTTTTGTATATAATTTATTTCCTTCCACACCATGAATGACTTAATATACGTTTGGATAAATATGATTTATTATATCATTCTAAAAGATGTTTGTGCAATTATGTTTTTTGTTTGTGTCTAATGTGTGTTATGCAATGTTAATATATTGAATTTAAAAGAGAGAAAAAGAAATATAACAGTAGGAAGGATAATACAATTAGATTTTCAGGAAACTTTATAAAAAGCCATCTAATAATAAATGTGACATTTGCCAAGGTGTTGTAAGACGAACAACATAAAGTGAGTTTGGGTTAATATGACTTCTCATATAATTACACAGATGGTGTACATTTCTGTATGCATGTAAGTTTGCTTGTATGTACATGTGTGTTATATGTATGTTTTTTTGTTATGTTATATTTATTTGCGAATAAAAAAAAAGTTAAAAAGTTAAATTAAAGTAGAAAGGAGATTAAATTCGGATTTTCAGGCAATAAACTCCTAAAACTATTCAAAACTCAAAAAGCTATCTCCCCCTGTGAGTGTGCCTGGGGTTACTGGGAGTACAGCACTACCAGCGGGAGCTTTATAACTATCACAAGCCACCTAATAATACAGTGACATGTATCCGAGGTGTTGTAATACGATGAATAACATAATATGAGTTATAATATGATTTATTTTTTAATCTAAAGATTTTGTACATGTCTGTATGCATGTGTGTTTGCTTGTATGTTTACTGTATGTGTGTTATGTTATATTTATCTGTGAATAAAAAGAAAAGGAAAAGATGAAGCTAAGGAAGGATATTTCTACTAGTATGGTGCTTCACCCATTTCATATGGATGGTATGGTGCCTCACCCATTTCATATGGATGGTATGGTGCTTCACCCATTTCATATGGATGGTATGGTGCCTCACCCATTTCATATGGATGGTATGGTGCCTCACCCATTTCATATGGATGGTATGGTGCCTCACCCATTTCATATGGATGGTATGGTGCCTCACCCATTTCATATGGATGGTATGGTGCCTCACCCATTTCATATGGATGGTATGGTGCCTCACCCATTTCATATGGATGTTTGTATAGTTCGTGTCTCTCTATCAGCTTGTTGTATAGTTGTGTATTGTGTTTTGTGTGTGTATTGTACTTTTACTCAACATTACTGTAAATGAGGGTCACTCCTCAACTGATCTCTCGAGGATAAATAAAGGAAATTAATTAATATTAAATTCGGATTTTCAGGCAATAAACTCCTAAAACTATTCAAAACTCAAAAAGCTATCTCCCCCTGTGAGTGTGCCTGGGGTTACTGGGAGTACAGCCCTGCCAGGGGGAGCTTTATAACTATAACAAGCCACCTAATAATAAAGTGACATTTATCCAAGGTGTTGGCAACTCTCACAGACACAGAGAGCAACGGTAGCAGACCCACTGCCGAGTGACTCTCCCTATATTTATTTTAAGCCTGATAGAGTGCACTGTTAAGACGAAAACTCATGTTTCTAGGTAACTTTATGCACTTTTTTTAGAGTTTTGAGGCCAACTCAAACTCCTAAATTGTAAGTAGAACTGTCTATATTTGAGCCATATTCTTGATGACGAGGATCATACACAAACAGCTGACAGATATTGTAATGTAATTTTAAGACTAAACTAAATTTTTCAGACAGTTTTAACACTGTTTAATGTTTGGATTAACATTTTGACCAACTTGGTTTTGTTTTGTATATGTATGACAGAGAATTAATTGGCACAACTGTTATTATATACTTTTTTTTTTAAATATATTTTTTGGGCATTTTTATGCTTTATTGATAGTGTAGAGACAGAGTTGAAATGTCCCACGTAAAAAAAAAACGCAACTCATCACCTGCAACCGGCTCATATGAAACATGAAGGTATACGGACTGATGTTGAAAATATGGATTCTGCAGGGTTCTTAAATTGTGTGTGTGTGTGTGTGTGTGTGTGTGTGTGTGTGTGTGTGTGTGTGTTCATGGAAATTGCAATAGCTTTTTTTAATTGCAGTAGTTATAGACGGATGGGATTTTGAACAGCTGCTATAGTGGAGAAACGTTTTAAGGGTGATGTGAGATGTTTAGTGCCATCAAGAAAAAAACGTATTGTAACAATTGGAGACAAACACACACACACACACACACACACACACACACATCTATCAATCTATCTATCTATCTATCATGCTACATAGGGTGTCTTTATAACTTATCTTTATATCTTCTATTCACTCCGTTCTACCAGTATTCCCCTGTCTTTCTTGCACGCGCACACACACACACACATACACACACACACACACACACACACACACACACAGAAGTACCTTATGTGAAATATCACTCAATATTTTTTTTTTTTTTTTTTTACAAGGTATATTCTCATCATAAAAATGCATCTGCCGCCGCCACACTGCAGGGCAAAGAATCCTACAACATAAGGCATGTGTATTTGCATTGGGAGCGCCTGGGTATTTATGGATATGATATATTAGGCTGTATATGTCAAGGGCCTCTGTTACAGATGGTAAAATATGTCAAAGTTTTCTGTGTAAGTGAGACAGCCCCGGGGCAAAGCTGTCTGAATATTTCCTCTCAATAAAAGTGAAACAGAAACTAAACAGACGGATTGCTATTCACCTCGCATATCAAGAGTGTGTGTGTGTGTGTGTGTGTGTGTGTGTGTGTGTGTGTGTGTGTGTGTGTGTGTGTGTCAGAGAGAGAGAGAGAGACAGAGAGAGAGAGAGAGAGAGAGAGAGAGAGAGAGAGAGAGAGACAGAGAGAGAGAGAGACAGAGAGAGAGACATAGAGAGACAGAGACAGAGAGACAGAGAGAGAGACAGAGAGAGAGAGAGAGTTTTGGGGAAGGGTCTTGACAAAATGCTCACACAAAGTATAAATACAATAACATTTATAAAAAATTGCAAAAGATATATTTGTAATGTAAATCTCACTAGTCTAAATGTTGATTTGTTTTGTAATGTTCGTTATTTGTCTTACTAGCTTGATTTGAGTACCGTATTTTCCGCACTATAAGCCGCACTGGACTATAAGCTGCAGGTGTTTTAATGTTTAATTACCATATGTAAGAGTTCGTGCACAGAGGGGATTGTCGGGAAAGAGATGGCTGCTTGAGGAAGCTCCCATTTATTACCATTTCAACAAACAAGTTGCATATTTGCATAACGTATTCAAGTGTTACCATTTAGAGCAATAGACTAGACTAGCTACAGAACATATACTGTGCTGTGTAATTATTATATTATTAACTGCACCGTTATATAAGAAGCAGGGTCGAACAATGGGGAGAAAGGCGCGGCTTGTAGTCCGAAAATTACGGTAGTAGTTTTGTGATATTTCAAATTTTAAATTGTCTGCTTCAATACAAATGGGAGTGAGCTGAGGTTTATGCCCCCTTGGTGCCACCTGCCCTGTCGGGTGCCTTCTTTAAGTCCTGCAGTAGAGAGGCTATTGTGATGGACGTGTGAGGATTGCCCCAAGTTTTATTTTTTTTTTTTTTAAATGTTTTAATGTATGTGTAGCTTGTTTTCTTGGTCATTTTGTCTTGTTTATGTATTTCATTTTAAGTAATAGTTTAAAAAAAATGGGAGTGAGGGCAAAACAGAGGCGTTATGGGCTGCCAGTAAAAGAGAGGGAGGGGGTTTGGGAAATGGGTTTAATGACAGGTTAGTGTTCGGATGGATTCTTACCAAATCTCTGGTGCTCTGCATCTGGGGCTCAGCGGTCTGAAAGGAGGGAAGAGGGAGGAAGGGAGAGAGGGAGGGAGAGAGAGAGGGAGAGAGGGAGGGAGGGGGATAGAGAGAGAGAGAGGGAGAGAGAGAGGGAGAAAGAGAGAGGGAGAGAGGGAGAGAGGGAGGGAGGGAGGGAGGGAGATAGAGAGAGAGGGAGAGAGAGAGGGAGGGAGGGAGAGAGGGAGGGAGGAAGGTGCAGAAAGAATAAAACAATTATTAAGCTAAAAATATTGATTGACGGAACCAGTTTGACAACATTTGAGCACACAAAGATGTAGGGGGGGAATGTTGTGGATAAATAGGCATGGACTCAGAAATGAGGAAGCTAAGGCGGGCCCCATTTATTTCTATATATATTCTAATGAATAAATTGCTATATGGAAACTATTCCACGCATTATACAATGTATTTCTTTAGGTTTTATACAGGGAGACCTACTCAAGGTTGGACACATTACTGTACGGTGTTCAGCATAATGCCTTGGAGGGGGAATCTATACATTGATTTAAACAGACACAGTCAAGGTAAAACACTTTCCTCTACGAAATGAGGCAGTGAAAGACATCAGTGCCCTATTCAAGTATTTTGTTTTTCTCAAATCAATGAAGCTAACGATACATACTAAAGTACAGAAGAGTTTTAGGGCCACAGACAGGAGAGAGAAAAAAAATCAGATAAGGAAGATTTTTTTTTTTATTATGTCGAGAAATGTCAAGAATAAAGACGACTACTCCAAAATGCTATTGGAGTTAGTTGGGGCATTTATGTATTTTGAGCATACTACAATTGACATGCATGTATTGGGACATCCTAAATCTTTATTTGGCATACTAAATAGTATGGAAGTATGGGGATTGGAACGCAAGTTTAGATCAAGGAGAGATGCATTGTGGATGAATAATAATTATAATAGCATATCAACATAGCAATGCTAGTTAACATAGCATTACAAATTCCTTTTAGACCACACCATTTACATAGAAAGTCTTATAGCCAATTCAATCATAATATGAAATATGCAAAATAAATACAGTTTCATTTGAGCGATAAAAGTAACTGAAAGCTCTCTTGTTTTCTTTTTTTTAAGAGATTTTTTTTTGGCATTTTCAAGCTTTTTTAGACAGTACAGAGTTGCAATAGGGAGACAGAGAGAGAGGGGGGATGACCTGCAATAAAGGTCCACGGGTCGGATTTGAACCCACGACCACTTCAACGAAGGCCGTAGCCGATATGGTACGCGCTCTATCCACTACACCACCGGAGCGCCCCTGTACTGTTGTTTTCTACCTGCTGCTATACATTCCACAGCAGCTGTTGGTGTTATGTCTCTGCATTAGGTTTAATAGGGAAAGCTAAGCGACTGCCATTTCTGATTTATACTTATTATGTGCCAAGAAAATGTGCCGTTTACTTTGAAAACTAAGCACAATATGGCCATCTAGTAAGTGGTAGGTGCTAGTGTTATATTTCTGACATGTTTTTAAAGGTGGAGTCAGTGATTCTGGAGAACACTTGTTGACAACATCACTTTTTGATTATTCTTTTTTTTTCTTTTTTTATTTATAATTAATTTTCCTTAAAGGTGCAGTGTGTAATATGACATCATCAAGAAAGTTCTACAAAGTTCTAGAATGCAACGCTCCCTGGGTAACCCCAACCCTTTCGAATAATAACAGAAGCTACAGTGGCCTTCAAGGACAAGAACAATTCTAAATTTTAAACAATGCACCTGATGACATTCCAACTATGACACTTTCAAGATGGCGGCACTAGGCCTTGGTCCAAGATATGCAGAAACATGGACATATATGAGACCCTTTCTAAGGGAAAAATAATAATTCAAAAAAAAATGTTCAGCTATTATGCACTAAATTAAATGTACTTATGGATATTATAATTACTTTCTACAAAATCTGCTAGGAAATAAAACCCAAAATTCTACACACTGCAGGTTTAATAATGTTTTTTCCCTCTTTTCAAGACACACTGAATGTATGATCCTTTATGGCTATGTCTTCAAAAACTAATACATAAAAAGGATTTTTATTTAATTGTTTTTAAACTGACTACCAAACGATTTACAGCCTCGTCTCCTAATCTACAGATGAGTATCGACCAGTGTGAAACTACTTCCTGTAATCGAACTGTTCCCGTGGTGATGCTGACAGCTAGCCAATAGTCTTGCACCGTGATAATTGGCACCAATCAGCAGTTTGATTGACACTACTTGCAAGTGAATGTGCCTGTAATGGTCTTACTCAGTGTGTGTGTGTGTGTGTGTGTGTGTGTGTGTGTGTGTGTGTGTGAGCAATGTGTCAGTTTCTGAAGCTATTAAATCTAGGCATTGGTTGTTATTCAACTAAAATGTACGCATAATAAATTAGATGGCATCTGCATATATTCAAACATTTCTTGCGCCCCCTTTGGCCATAAGCGGTAGTATTTTTACCACGCCAGCTGTTGTTCCTGGGTGAGCGTATACCCATGACAAAGGCATTAAGAAAAACTATATAAAAAATAGCATTCTTTGCACTGATGGTCTCGTTTGCTGTTACATGTAATTTATGATCATCAGAGGAAACATGAGACCTTTTCAGATATATAAAAAAATTCCGCGTAGCACCTTTAAAGAATAATACATATTATTATTAGTAAGTGCACTTAAGCCTCAACGAGCTCACTTATTCAACCCACTTTAAACTAACCCCAGATGTGCAATGCATAAGTAACACCTGACTTTCCATATTAAATAAAACATATGGAGTCATGTAGAAACACGACCTCAAGGGCAGCACACAGTTGTAACAAAAGCAGCAGATTAAATAAGCAACGGTTTGTATGAATCATTGAAGTAGCAAGCTGTTAATGGGCCACACTGATACTGACATTAATATAGCACACAATACAACGACTGTGTTTTACCTACTCCGCCTAATACCTGCCCTGCATCTGTTTGTGTGTGTGTGTGTGTGTGTGTGTGTGTGTGTGTGTGTGTGTGTGTGTGTGTGTGTGTGTGTGTGTGTGTTCAAACTAAGTGCTTATTTTAATCAGAATCTTTCAGTTGATGATACGAGCGTGAACGTTGGCATGAGCATGAGTCTCCATGGGGTCACTGGACAAGAACATTGTCCGAGACATTTGAAATTGTGTATTTGAAAATTTCTCACAAATTTGTCTGTCTGTCTGTCTGTCTGTCTGTCTGTCTGTCTGTCTGTCTGTGTGATTGTGAGTGTGAGTGAGATAGAGAGAGGAGACAGAGAGAGAGAGAGAGAGAGAGAGAGAGACAGAGAGACAGAGAGAGAGAGAGAGAGATAGAGAGAGAGAGAGAGAGAGAGAGACAGAGAGACAGAGAGAGAGAGATAGAGAGAGAGAGAGAGAGAGAGAGAGAGAGAGAGAGAGAGAGAGAGAGAGAGAGAGAGAGAGAGAGAGGTATTGGGTTTTTCCATTTAAACATTTGTTTGGTGTCTCTGACATTTTTTTTTCACAAATTGAAAGATCGTACGTAACGCTTATCTGCTCCACTATAAGGGAGATAGACGGTGATATGTCTGTCTGCCTCTCTGTGAGTCTGTCTGTCAGTCTGTCTGTGTGTGTGTCTGTCTGTCTGCGAGTCTGTGTGTATGCCTGTCTGTACGTACCCCTGGTAGGAAGGTGTCTTCCTGCCGTAGCACCAGCAGCCCCACAGACCCTCCCATGGGCTCTGTCTGTCTGTCTGTCTGTCTGTCTGTCTGTCTGTGTGCGTATGTGTGGCCTTCTGTCTGTCTGTCTGCCTGTCTATCTGTCTGTCTGTGTGAGATACAGAGAGGAGAGAGAGAGAGATAGAGAGAGAGATAGAGAGAGGAGAGAGATATAGAGAGGAGAGAGAGAGGGAGAGGGAGAGAGAGTATGTATTCATTCTGTCTGTGTGTCTGTCTGTCTGTTTGTCTGTCTGTCTGTACGTACCCCTGGTAGGAAGGTGTCCTCCTGCCTTAGGACCAGTAGGCCCACAGACCCTCCCCATGGGCGTAGCTCTGAGTAGAGACACCACCTCCTCCTGGGTCCGGCCAGCCAGGTCCACTCCACTCACCTGGGGGGAGGGGGGGGGGGGGGGGGGGGGTTAGCTTTAAATAGGCTGCATGGATTTATCTCCTA
>OX442359.1:2905690-2908190 GCA_949357725.1 Hyperoplus immaculatus | reverse complement strand
CTATACACATGTCTTAAAAATGCATTATAAGTGCTTAAGAAATTGAGATTTATGGTTCAGACTCAGAGTATTACATTTTTTTTTTGATAATGGCGGATAAAGATGACTGTAGGAGAAATACAGATGCAAACAGACAAGGTTTAGTAAAACCCTTTGATTTATGAAAGAAGACATGGTTGCTTTCTTGCTTTAATAGTCTGCACAAGCTTGGCAACTAAAGTACCAACCTAATACATCTGTCTCCTACACACCCACCCTCATACTTTATATATAAACTCCATCTTCGCCCACCTGTACATTCTGACAGGTTAATTAATACTTATTGCCGGAGTGAGCGAGCGAAACCTCCCCGACATATCCATCACATAAGCCCTCATGCTTCAGATGAGGAGGAGATTTCTATTCGTTAGCTACAGTAGTTCAGCATAAAAGTGTCTCCCTATGCCTCTCCTATTTTACTTGTATATTGCATAATTGCATATTTGTATATTTCTTCCTAGGCTTTCAGTCTGTGGAAAACAAAGGAATGATTCCATTGTATGACTGAGAACATGTTTCTAATTGTGCATATGAGAAGGGGTTAGAGTGCCCCCAACCCACCCCCTTTTCCCCCCAAAAAAGCTCAGTCCTCTTCACAGCAGAACCGGGTTAGAAACCAGCCCGGGTCGTTCTCTTGGTGTTATTCCCCTCTTTGCCCCATTTCATCTCTGACTCTCCAAAACTCTCTAAAAAAGCAAAAATGCCCATTAAAAATCTTAAATAAATAAATCAAATGGCCTCTCTCTCTCTCTCAGTGTGTGTGAATGTACAGTAGGTGTGAAGGGATATTCCAGTGGCTGTCAACACCCGGCACAGTGAAGCCTTGTTAGCAACACCTGTTTCAATAAACCTCACGTTGGTATTTCGGTTATGGGCTCTTCCCTTTCCTCTCCGACAGCTGCATGGACGTTCAGAAAAATGCCCCAGAATTTATATCACTGCCCCACACACACACACACACGCACACACACACACACACACACACACACTGAGAATTTTCATTGGGAAATTCCAGGCCAATTTTTTCTACCATAGCTACTAACAATGTTTGCCCAAGCGGACGGGTTTGTCAGGGCATGTTTGCGGTTTCAGACCGAATTGAGCATGCTCCTTGTCTGTTTGTGTCTGTATATCTCTCCTATGCAACCATCCTTAATGGCCATTATCTCAACATTCATTTTTTCCAATAGGCCTACTCTGAACCAAACATCTCAACTTTCCTTTTGAAACAAGGGCATAACAGCAGAAAAAAAAGGTTTGCGGCTGTAGGGAGGGTTAGGGTTAGCGTGGGGTTAGGGTTAGGGTTAGAGGGTTAGGGTTAGGGTTAGAGGGTTAGGGTTAGAGGGTTAGGGTTAGGGTTAGAGGGTTAGGGTTAGGGTTAGAGGGTTAGGGTTAGAGGGTTAGGGTTAGGGTTAGGTAGGGAATAAGCAAGAGAAAGCCAGTCACACAAGTACAGTCCAGGCGGCACCATAGCAAAGCAGTGGGTGACTTTCACTAGTGGAAATGCAAGTCATGTCTAGGGTAACTGTGCCCTGTTGAACGGCAAACAAAGAAGGGTTCATGAATGTAGGAAGGGTTAGGGGTTAAGATTAGGGTTAGCGTTAGAGTTAGAAGCAGAGGTATAAGCCAGTCACACAGTGCAGCTTCCAAGCAGTAGGTCAGGGTAAGAGGGTAAGAGGGTTAGGGGCTTAGGGTTAGGGTTAGGGTCCCTCCAAGCTGCTTCTGTTCTTACTGCTCATTTGAAACAAGGCATTACAGCAAGAAGTAAAAGGTTTATGACTGTATGTAGGGTTAGGGTTAGCATTAGGGTTAGGGTTAGGTAGGGAATAAGCAGGAGGAAGCCAGACACAGGTACGAGGGTTAGGGTAAGAGTCCCATTAGCTGCCGGGGTAAGGGGTTTAGAGGGTCAGAGGGTAAGAGTTAGGGTTAGGGTTAGAGGGTCAGAGGGTAAGAGTTAGGGTTAGGGTTAGAGGGTCAGAGGATAAGAGTTAGGGTTAGGGTTAGAGGGTCAGAGGGTAAGAGTTAGGGTTAGGGTTAGAGGGTCAGAGGGTTAGAGGGTTAGAGGGTTAGAGGGTTAGAGGGCTTAGGGTCCCTCCTCCAAGCTGCTTGCATTCTTACTGTTCGAAGCGTATGTTCCTCAGATCCCCATTGTTGATCTTGACGATACAGTCGTTCTCCTGGAAGAGACCGTGCTGCTCCGCCTTGCCGCCCTGCTCCAGCCGCTTCACCAGCAGACCCAGGGTTCTGGAAGGGGTTAAATGGCAACACGATGAAAGAAGAAATGTGTGTGTGGAGTGTGTGTGTGTGTGTGTGTGGAGTGAATGTGTGTGTGTGTGTGTGTGTGTGTGTGTGTGTGTGTGTGTGTGTGTGTGTGTGTGTGTGTGTGTGTGTGTGTGTGTGTGCGTGGAGTGAGTGAGTGTGGCTGCTTTCAACTGTCATGTCTTTAGTTTAAACAATGTAT
>OX442359.1:2895690-2900690 GCA_949357725.1 Hyperoplus immaculatus | reverse complement strand
GTCATCTCCAGTCATGGTTGTCAGTGGGATAACTTTACTGTATTTAATAAAAACACCTCCAAATAAATGTGTGTAAAGGCTGTTACATACTCCGCGAGAAGAAAGAACAAAGTTCTCGGTGACAGAGCTGCGAGAAGTTCTTTCTGGTCTGACATTACATACTTCACGAGAACTCAAGTGCCGAATTCCTCACCGCGGCGCATTGTTACCATGGTAAGTGACTCAGTAGCGCCAGCTGATTTCACTTCGCTTTCCTCATTGACTTCAGACTGACCCAATCACACAATAGTTCTCGGACAAGCTGCGAGAAGAAAGTTCGGCCCGGGTGATGTGTCGAGAACAAGCTGCGAGAACAGCTAAACAAGAGCTGAGAGAAGAAAATGATCTCTTCTCGCAGCTCTGTCACCGAGAACTTTGTTCTTTCTTCTCGCGGAGTATGTAACAGCCTTAAAGCGAGTCACACCAGTAAGTTAGTAACCTTGTGAAACTTAGTATCTGGAAACTGTTAACTGATAATGTGCTGTGAACTTAGAGCTGAGAAAATAGTAACACGCCTAATAATGAAAGGAAGAAAAAATATATTAGAACTCCATCTCAACACTGATGGATGCATTTCCGTTATATCCCCCTAGGCTGTGTATGTTTCATTGCTTTTTAAATATTGTTTATGACGCCATTTTCAACCTTTACAAAGGTCAAAACACAAATCACAACCGTATTCTTTTCCGGGTGCTGCATTCTCCACCTGTTAATCCGAAAAACACATCTACAGCCCCGGAAAGAAATGAAGAGACCAGTCTGGATTGTTCTCAAATCGTCATCTCTACATTACTTTTTGAAAATGCTCTTAATGACAAAAAATGTATTGGAATGTGGTAGAAATGTTGTCAGTAGTTTATAGTATAAAACCAACATGTTCATTCTACTCAAACATATGGCTATAAATAATCAAACGAGAGACACTGAACAATTGGAGTGGTCTCTTAATTTTCTTTCCAGAGCTGTATACACGTAAACCTTTTATTACAAGAAGCCACAATCTAGCGGTCTCACAGTTTCTTGATACGATGAGTATAATAGGCTGGGAGGAAAATGGGTCTCTTGTTGACAACAGCAGAGGCGAGAGAGAAAGCCGGCAGAGTGTGAGAGTAATCATAGGAATAATAATAGCGAAAACTGGATTACATGCAACAGAGGCACACACACACACACAGAACGAGACACACACAAACACAGACACAGAGAGACAGACAGACAGACACAGACACACGCAGATACGAACACAGTCACACTCAACGAGACACACACAGACAGACAGCCACACACACAGACACACACACAGACAGACAGACACACACAAACAGACATACACAGACACACTCAACGAGAGAGAGACACACACACACAGACAGAAACACACACAAAACCACACAAACACAGACAGACAGACAGACAGACAGACAGACAGACAGACAGACACACACACACAGACACACGCAGATACAGACAGACAGACACTAACACACACACACACACACACACACACACACACACACACACACACACAGACAAACACAAAACCACACACACACACACACACACACAGAATAACAACAACACAAACACAGTGGTTAATAGCTTGGGTGAGTGCGTGGGAGAACCAAGCTCCGGTGGCGAGACGCGGATCATTTCGCTCCCACAAAAGACAGGAGGAAGAAAGGTTGAAACGATGATGTCATACAAACAAACCTGGACTGATATACGCAGAAGTGTCCGGTGTACCTTTAAAGAAGCGCTTATGTGATGTGTGTTATTATGAAATAAAGCTGAAAGGATTAATCGAATAATCAATAATTCAAAATGTATCCGCCAACTATTGTGATAATTTCCAAATTCTCTGTTTTTCGGCTGCTCATATGTGAATATTTTCTGGTTTCTTTAATCCTCGCATGACAGTTAACTGACATATCTTTGTGTTTTGGACAAAAACAAGTAGGATCTTTTCAGTGAGTTATATTGGGTTACAGCAGAAGTGTGATTGAGTAAATACAGGCAAAAGTTTGGAAGCAGAATGATGACATAGTGAAGTCCTTACTCTAGTGACCTGCCAGGTGCATTGTGGTCCATACAGGAGTTATGTGACGTAATGTGAATACACAGTCAGTCTTGTTTGAGTACGGTATGGTTATATGGTCTCGTCAGTGAGTCGTTTTGGTTACAGCAGAAGTGTGAGTGAGAAAACAGAGAGCCAGAAGAATGGTTATAAAAAGAATATAAAAATGTAGATTGTTAAAATGCTACAATTCCCACACAGCATTGAACATTGTCGCAAAAAGAAATGTAACCACTGTAAAATATTACAACTTGTGTGACAGTGTGCATCTCCTGTCTAACAAACAGCACACATACATATAAGAAAAAAAAAAGGAACAGAATTATGAGCTAACTGTAGGACTTACTCTAGTGAGCTGCCCGGAGCGTTGTGGTCCATACAGGAATCAGCCCGACCCACCGGCTCAATGCGACCATTCTCCTCATTCCCCTCTTCATCCTGCAAACAAAGCACAGAGACCAGCACAGGATTAGCAATTTATTTTAATTTTTTTTTTCAAATTTTATTGACAATTCAGTTTGTTGACGATTTTCTCAACAGGAATAAAAGCCTTCCGCATTCTTCAATACAACCATCAAATAGTCAGCTTCGTATTCTACAATTGTTCTATATTATATTTCATCATGGCATTGCGCCTTGAACTTGACACTCTTGCTTGAATATCTGTCACATTGCTGGTTGGTGTTACTCTCACAGAGGCTCAATCGATGTGACGTCACCTCCGCTGTGCAAAGGATTGTGGGTCAGAACCGCCAAACAAGCGTGTTGATTTGAACACTTACACTTGTGACCTTGTGTAGGGCATTTTCAGCATACTAGATTTGATATCATGTATTGGGACATCCTCAATCTTTCTTCTCCCATACTAAAAAGCAGGGAAGTGTGGGAATTGGAAGGGCACCAATAGCCTTGAATGCTCATTTTTCACATTTCCCCAAAAAATCTGTAGAATCAAGAACGATTTTGAGGGTGATATTGTACAATTTGGCGTAGACATAATTGTAGCTTCACTTTGTTCCCGTCACCTCAAAATGGATCCTTGTATTTCTAGTTATAAGATTAAAAATCTTCAAAAAATTCAGGTATATTTTCGGCAGCTGTAAAGTAGGCGGAGTTTTCTAAACCGACGTTGCCATGACGAGCAGTTCGGAGGAGGTTTTTTCAAATGTGTACGAATGCATTCTCTTTAAAAAGTCTAATGTATTTCTATGTACGTATCTACAGTATCTCACAAAAGTGAGTACACCCCTAACATTTCTTCAAATATTTCATTATATCTTTCCATGCGACAACACTGAATAAATGACACTTTGATACAATGTCAAGTAGTCAGTGTACAGCTTGTATAACAGTGTAAATTTACTGTCCCCTCAAAATAACTCGACACACAGCCATTAATGTCTAAACTGCTGGCAACAAAAGTGAGTACACCCCTAAGAAAAAATGTCCAAATTGGGCCCAAAGTGTCAATATTTTGTTTTGCCATCATTATTTTCTAGCACTGCCTTAACCCTCTTGGGCATGTAGTTCACTAGAGCTTCACAGGTTGCAACTGGAACCCTCTTCTACCCATTCATGACGACATCAAGGAGCTGGTGGATATTAGAGTCCTTGCGCTCCTCCATCTCCCGTTTTAGGATGCCCCAAAGATGCTCAATAGGGTTTAAGACTGGAGACATGCTTGGCCAGTCCATAACCTTTACCCTCAGCTTCTTTAACAAGCCAGTGGTCGTTCGGAGGGGTGTTTGGGGTCGTTATCATGTTGCAGTACTGCCCTGCGGCCCAGTTTATGAAGGGAGGGGATCATGCTCTGCTTCAGTATGTCACAGTACATGTTAGAATTCAATGAACTGTAGATCCCCAGTGCTGGCAGCACTCATGCAGCCCCAGACCATGACACTCCAACCACCATGCTTGACTCTAGGCAAGACACACTTGTCTTTGTACTCCTCACCTGGTTGCCGCTCCACACTCTTAACACCATCTGAACCAAATAAATGTATTTTGGTCTCATCAGACCACAGGACATGGTTGCAGTAATCCATGTCCGTAGTCTGTTTGTCTTCAGCAAACTTTTTGTGGGGTTTCTTGTGCATCATCTTTAGAATAGGCTTCCTTCTGGGATGACAACCATGCAGACCAGTATGATGCAGAGTGCGGCGTATGGTCTGAGCACTGACAGGTTGACCCCCCACCCCTTCAAGCCCTTCAGCAATGCTGGCAGCACTCATACGTCTATTTTCCAAAGCCAACCTCTGTGTACGACGCTGACCATGTGCACTCAACCTTCGTAAACTGGGCCGCAGGGTGGTATTGCAACATGATAACGACCCCAAACACACCTCCAAGACGACCAGTGGCTTGCTAAAAAAGCTGAGGGTAAAGGTTATGGCCTGGCCAAGCATGTCTCCAGACCTAAACCCTATTGAGCATCTTTGGGGCATCCTCAAATGGAAGGTGGAGGAACGCAAGGTCTTTAATATCCACCAGCTCTGTGATGCTGTCATAAATGGGTGGAAGAGGGTTCCAGTTGCAACCTGTGAAGCTCTAGTGAACTACATGCCCAAGAAGGTTAAGGCAGTGCTGGAAAATAATGGTGGCCACACAAAATATTTACACTTTGGGCCCAATTTGTAAATTTTTTCTAAGGGGTGTACTCACTTTTGTTGCCAGCAGTTTAGACATTAATGGTTGTGTGTCGAGTTATTTTGAGGGGACAGTAAATTTTCACTGTTATACAAGCTGTACACTGACTACTTTACATTGTATTAAAGTGTCATTTATTCAGTGTTGTCCCATGGAAAGATATAAAGAAAAATGTGAAGAAATGTGAGGGGTGTACTCACTTTTGTGAGATACTGTATGTATTTCTATGTACGTATCTATG
>OX442359.1:2873190-2875690 GCA_949357725.1 Hyperoplus immaculatus | reverse complement strand
TAATTTGTTATTTAAGACACAGTGGTGCAATTATGTTTAAGACGTGGAATTTATACTTCCCCCCCTAGACAGTACACTATGACCCATTGTTGTATTTTGCCAAAGTCATTGTTACAAAAAACAAATGCACCGCGCACGCACGCACGCACACGCGCGCGCACACACACACACACACACACACACACACACACACACACACACACACACACACACACACACACACACACACACACACACACACACACACACACACAAAATGATTGATGTAAACAGCCTGGAACAAATTTCTCTCCCAAACAGTGTGAGCTAATAATAAGGGGAATTAATCGCTCAGGTTCCATTATTACACCATAGTGAAATAATCTGATTTATCACTAAATGTCTAATCAGGCCGATCTGGGTTCTACTTTACTGTCTTATTTTTTTTTAAGATAATTTTTTTTGCATTTTTATGCTTTATTGATAGTGTAGAGACAGAGTTGAAATGGGGCAGAGAGGGGAGTGACATGCAGAGAACGACCGCGGGCTGGAATCGAACCCGGGTCTGCTGCTGGCCGAGGCCTATGGGGGGGAGGAGGGTAGACGCCCTACCAACTGAGCTAAAGGCGGTCTGTGTTCTGCTTCACTGTCTGTCTGTGTATTGCCTCATGTGGGAAAGTTACATTTCCAAAGAGGACAATTTGCACACAGCACCGCAATCTGTGTTTTCGTTTACACTGGACTATTTTAGTGTTTTGACATTAAAAATCTCCCTCGTTTAGACCCTCCTAAGTCCCACAGGCAGACGTGATCGTACCCCGCGGACCACATAAGGAAACGGAACAAACACACACACACACACACACACAGACAAATACACACACACACACACACACACACACACACACACACACACACAGAAAACTAAAAAAAACTAAAAGTGTTTCAAAATCTGGAACGTCTTCCTCTGATAACTTCGCCAAGTGTCAAGTTCCCATGTTCTCTTCCAGGATGTCAGCTGTTTTTGGATGGCTCTGTGTGTGTGTGTGTGTGTGTGTGTGTGTGTGTGTGTGTGTGTGTGTGTGTGTGTGTGTGTGTGTGTGTGTGTGTGTGTGTGTGTGTGTGTGTGTGTGTGTGTGTCTCTGTGTGTGTGTGTGTGTATTTGTCTGTGTGTGTGTGTGTGTGTGTGTGTGTGTGTGTGTGTGTGTGTTTGTTCCGTTTCCTTATGTGCCTCTCTGTCTAATAAGCGTGTGTGTGTGTGTGTGTGTGTGTGTGTGTGTGTGTGTGTGTGTGTGTGTGTCTGTCTGGCAAAGACCCGCGCAGTCCATCACCTCGACATAAATCAGTGATTGAAAGCTATTCTAATTAGGCACTCACGAGAACACACACACACACACACACACACACACACACACAGACAGACACACACTCTCTCTCACACAGACACACACACACTTCTCTTAAAAAACCCAATAAAAGTCATCTCATAAGATTTGGTGTCATCAATTAAACAGGGTTAGACTATATTAAGGAGACGAAATTGGCAGGTGTGATTATGCCAGAGATTTCACAATTCTTATATTACTGGAAAATTCACATTTGGTATCACAACCAGAAATCCAATTAGGAGTTGAGTGACCTCGCTGTGTGTGTGTGTGTGTGTGTGTGTGTGTGTGTGTGTGTGTGTGTGTGTGTGTGTGTGTGTGTGTGTGTGTCTCTAAGTGTGTGTGTGTGTCTCTCTAAGTGTGTGTGTGTGTCTCTCTAAGTGTGCGTGTGTGTCTCTAAGTAAGTGTGTGTATGTGTTTGAGTCTAAGTGTGTGTGTGTGTGTGTCTCTAAGTGTGTGTGTGTCTCTAAGTGTGTGTGTGTGTGTGTCTCTAAGTGTGTGTGTGTGTGTGTGTGTTGGTGGCTGCTGCGGTGTCAATCAACGCCAGCTGTACAGGTCATTAGTAGATAAGCCATTCTCCCATCAGGGTTTTATTTTTATTTTTTTTGTGCAAATACAAAATGTTAATTAAAAAAATAATTTGCTTTTAACTTTAATGGGTTCGTTGGAGTGTAATAGGGAAATTGGCAAATAATTGTAAACAGATAAAAAAAGCCAACGAAAAGCATTGAGAAAGTGGTCTGCTGGCAAAGTACAACAAAATATATAAAAAGGCAACACAGGATGCACGGAAAGTGACTACAACAAGTAATACCATCTGCAATTAACCTATTATAACATATATACTATATATATAACAAATATGTAATAAATGGGACTTGTTCAACGTCAGTAGTCAACGGCGATTAATCACCTTTTTTTCTTTGGGTTAAAATTTTATTATGTCGCATTTCACAACAGTGTTTTAGTCAATAATACCGTGTGTAAAGAAAGGTCAAGCAATTCCTATGAGCGCATTTTCATTGGGAATTAAATGAATGCAATGAAGGTTACTTAAAGGAATACTTCACCCATACGGAACCGGCGTTCTATCATTATAAAATCACTATTATAATATAATGAATGAGGTTTTTCTT
>OX442359.1:2841039-2853539 GCA_949357725.1 Hyperoplus immaculatus | reverse complement strand
AATGGGAATAAGGCTGTGCATTCGAGCGCTGCAGAGGCACATGCACAGCTTTTTAACAGGGAGAGCACACCACGGCCACTCATGTCACTGCACATACTAACACCAACACACACACAACATACTACACACAGAACAACACTCACACACACACAACATACACAGCCACTGGGCCATGCACCGGACACTGAAACCAGACACACCAGCAAAGTTTACTTCAAAATAATCCAAGCCATACATCACAAACACATAGCCGACAATGCAATAACTACACAGTCATTCCCACCAGGGATGCTTAGGCAGGTCAACAGACTCACAGATTTCATCAAGCCGTCCACACCTACAGAACATACATACAGCAAAATACAAGACAATACAACACAGTGGATGAGTAGGAACATGATCATATTACAACAGCATTACAACAACACCATCGCTACCCTCCGCACCATTACACCCAACCCCCTGGCGCTTCAAATTGCTATTGGTTGGGCCAGGAAGCGCTATGGGGGCAGACTAAAACCCGAAACACTACACACACTTGAACATACACTCCACATCAACACACCACCACCAGCAACTACTGTCTTCACCTCAAGCATTCCTCCAAGGCCCAGACGGAGGACCAACAGCGCAGACCCCCTTCCCCCCATCTTGGAGACGGAAGAGGACGGGGAGTTCCCCCTTCTGCCCCAACCCCTGAACCCACAACAATTGGACAGGATATATCCAAACCCACTATCCCCATCCACTTGTCCAACCCAAACTAGCCACCACCAACCACAGTGCACCTTTAAAATACCATACCCTCCCCAAGCCTTACACCCTGTATACAACCAAGCTACCCCAACCCCACTAGTCACCGGAGCCCCCCAACCCCAGGCCCGAGCCCAGGCGTCCCCCATCCCACATCACACTACCCCCCAACCTGCCATCTCCCTTCTCAAACAAGCCCCAACAGACCCCAAGGCCTCCACTCCTTTACCCCAGAGGACGGGGGGACGGGGCACTGGGAGAGCAAGGCAACAGCGGCAGGGAAGCCCCACTGGGTTCCCTAACCCCCAGCTCTCCCCGGTACTACCCATTATCCAGTCTAGCAGTAACGCATCCAGGTTAACAAATCTATTTACATCCCCCCTACAGCTCAAAACACCGGTAAAACAGCCACCATCTCCACCCAGGCCCGACGTCACCCCCTCCATAACCCCAACCAGGGTTGTGGAGGTGGAGGCCCAGGTCCACAACTCAGCCAAGGTATCAAAACACAGCAACTCCAACCTAGAATCAATAAGTCTCAACAGTTCCATATCCCATAACATGTCCAATGTCTCTGTAATTAATTCTGACAGCATATCTGTTTATTCACCCCCTTTAGGGCGCACTGCTGCCCGGACCGGCCCGGCGACGTGGCGGAGCTCCCCTTTGTCTCCCATGCTCCCCAAAAAAACTGCTAAGGCATCTCAAAATATGATGAGCGGGCCCCTGAAAGTCAAACTAGACCTTAAAGCCCTATCTGAGCCTAGCACTGGGGAGCATGGGACTGCTCTGTCACCTCGCCGGGTCCCTCCGGCGGCAGATGCGTCCACGGACCTGGGCCGGGACCCTACAGGGTCACCACCTCCCCCCACCACTACCACCCCCCCTACTGCGGGAGAGCAGGTTGCCTATGCTCCCCCCTCTTCCCCCTCCCCCCTTCTCTCCCCCCAACTTACTCCTCGTCCTATTCCGTCACCAATTACCACCCCACACCCCACCACCACCTCTCTGCCAACGTTCAAACCCACCACCCACATAGCCAGGCCTCAGAGGAAACTAGTAGACTGGTTCATAACACCACGGAAACCGGTCCTGATCCTGGGGGATTCAAATATTAGTCGGATCCCAGCCCACAACAATCCACAGGTTCAACTGGACTGCTACCCGGGAGCCAGTTTCTACCATTTACAAAAAATGTGTGAAAAAACCACACCTAACCTTAACACTAAGGTGGTGGTTTTCTCGGTGGGGATAAACAACAAGGACCAGGACCCGAAACAGACCTCCATCAAACAACTTAAGGCACTCTACAAACAGGCAAAGTCTACCTTCCCCAACGCAGACATATACTTTCCCATAATAAATTTTTCACCCCACCTCACTCCAAAACAGAAATACAATCTCACACTCATTAACAACACCATTGCCACATACTTCCCCTTCCTTGCAGAAATTCCACACGACACCTTCATTACAGTACAGGATAACATTCATTGGACCAAATTCACAGCTATCGACATATTCCAATACTGGTGTAAACAATTAAATTTATAATTTCAGCAGAAACCAACCCGGCACCCCCATCATACAAACAATTATGTAACAATAAAGCAAACATCCTGTCAATTCCCATACCTAATAATTCTGTACCCCCACAACTGTCTACAAATAACCCTGTAATTAATACATCCCCCTCTCTTGACCCCCCTGTACAGGAACCTGCGGCTGGTGTGGACCTGGGGTGGAGCTCATCATCTAACATTCTCAATTTATCCCAACTATTTGTTCCCTCTGCCCCCCAAATAGCGCTGCTGGAGAGGGGACTGTCATTCATCCCACGCCCCAAAGCCTACGACTGGGAGGAACTTCAGAGGGACATTCACAAATACCACAGACGCATCAAAATACATGACTACTTTCACTCACTACCTAAGTTTCAGTACACCCCATTCACACACCCCTCCAACTGGGAACCCAAAGACTCCCAGTTGGACGCTAAAATAACATCACTCATTAAGTCAGACAGGCGGGCTCTGCGTTCATATCGGCCTCCGGTGGATATCTCAGATAATCTACCGGAGGCCGAGCGCAGAGCCCTTACACAGTTGAACAATAATCCCAACATAATCATAAAACCGGCAGATAAAGGATCAAAAATAGTCATCATGGACCGACAGCATTATGTACTGGAAGCAAACAGACAACTCAACAACACCCAACACTACAGGCCAATACCACACAGCATTCAGTTAGAAACACAGTCACAACTCAGAACCATCATTAACTCATTATACCATAAGAAACATATCACAGCCAAACAAAGAGATTTTTTATTCGGACCAGATAACCCACGCACCAGGCAATTTTACTTACTACCTAAAATACACAAAGAACCACACACCTGGACCATTCCCTCTGAAGTTCCCCCCGGCAGACCTATAGTTTCAGATTGTAACAGCACTTCCTACAACATCTCACAGTATATCGAACATTACCTTGGCCCCCTCTCTAGCAGACACCCCAGTTATCTCAAGGACACTTACCACTTCCTAGATATCATCAGACCCATGGCTGTCCCCACCCATACACAACTATTTACAATTGACGTAGACAGCCTATATACCAACATCAGCACACCACTGGGACTTGATAAAATAAAATCCATCTTCTCCAAGTACCCAGACAGCTGTTATGGCTACTCTTGTGTTCCAAAAAAAGTGATGGTCAAAAACATTAGAGCAGTGCGTGAGGAGGAGGTCTAAGACTCACTAAATAAAAAGCACTCGCGGAGGGATAGTTTCAATCAAAAGTATAACGATTTATTTACAGAAACAAAAACGATCTCATCTCTGGGTTGACTTCAAACAGATAAACAATATAAACTGTAATTTAGCGGTCAAAAAACTATATCACTCCTCACTCCTTCCACAGACAAAAGAAAATCACTTCCAGCACCAGCTGTCCTCACTCCCAAATCACGGGAGGAGGGTCACCTGACAAGGAGGAGGGCCCTGACTGTGGCTACAGAAAAACAATAATAAATAAATAGTGTAAATAATTATTATTTTACCATAATCAATCAGAAGCAATCAAAAGGAATAATATTATCTAAATAGGCTCCAACATCCCGGCCCCTAATTGTTGGCTTTAGCAAAACAATTACACAAATAAAATTCAAAGGAGCCCATAGAATAATTACGTAATGGAAATTAATTATACTTCTTCAAATTCAAAGTTCATTTAGTTACTTAATGATGACTTTCTGTCCTATCAAAGTTCATAATCATGTCAAAGTTCATAATCATGTCAAAGTATTTGAAACAGTCCATAGTGAAGGCTGGAAGATCACGGCCTCCCTCCGTTCATCCTGCTGCCTCCATTAGAAGACAGAGCTTGTCTATCGGTCGTTGAATCAAACTGGTTTTGGTTTTGACCAAAACACTTCTCACGAAGCCCTTGTCATCTGGAAATGTCTTCATGACGAGGCCCATCATCCATGAGTTCCTCGGTGCTGTGTTGTCAACGATGACGACCAGATCCCCAGGACTCAAGTTCCTTCTTATGCTGTTCCACTTGCTTCTTTCCTGCATGAGCGGAAGATACTCTTTTGTCCAACGTCTCCAGAAGAGATCTGCAAGATATTGTGTCTGTCTCCATCTCTTTCTGGAATATTGATCATGTTTTTCAAAAACTCCTGGTGGCATTGTTGTTTTCGCCTTCAGCTGAAGCAAATGGTTTGGGGTTAGCGGTTCCAAATCATTGGGGTCACTTGACACTGTAGTTATTGGTCGGTCATTTAGGATGGCTTCTACTTCACACAGCGCTGTTGATAGAGTTTCATCGTCCAGTGTTTGTTGTTTTAGAACAGATGTGAGGATCTTTTTGACTAGTTTAATCAGTCTCTCCCAGACTCCGCCGTAGTGGGCTCCAAAAGGAGGGTTAAAAATCCATTTTATTCCTTCTGTCAGACAGGTGTTTTGAATTTTCTGATGATTTAGCTCTTTCAGAGCTTCTTGCAGTTCCCTTTGGGCCCCGATGAAATTTGTCCCACAGTCAGTCCTGATACTTACAACTGATCCTCTTCTGCAGATGAATCTGCGTATAGCGTTTATGCATGAGTCTGTGGTGAGGAAATTTGCCATCTCCAGGTGGATAGCTCGACTCACCAGGCAGGTGAAGATGACCCCCCAACGTTTCACTTGAGCTCGTCCCCTCTTCACTTCAATGGGACCAAAGTAGTCAATGCCAACGTGACTAAAAGGTGGTAAGTCTGGATACAATCGATCCGCAGGAAGATCTGCCATTTTCTGTTCTCCAGGTCGTGCCTGCATGCGTCTGCAAAATACACAGTTTCTGATGATTTTCCTCGCTAAGGTGTTTGCATGAGGGAGCCAAAACCTTTGCCTTAGCCTGGAAAGCATATGACTTCTCCCTGAGTGTCCAACTTGATGATGGATATGTTGTAGGATGAGGTGAGAGGTGTGAGACCCTTTAGGGAGAATAATTGGGTTTTTCTGGTGCACTGGCATTGCACTTTTGTTTATTCTACCTCCTACTCTCAGGATGCCGTTATCAAAAATCGGATCCAGCTTGTAGATGGTGCTTCTTGAACTGAGGGTTTTGCCATTTTCCAGGTGAGTGAATTCATGGGTGAAGTAGCGTCTTTGTTCAAAGCAGATGATAGCTCTCTCTGCCTCTTGCATATCCTCCACTGATAGGTTTTGTGTTCCATGCTTGTCTTTTACTTCTTTCTTCGTCTTTGAAGACACATGTGTCTGATTCTTTCTTAGCTGACTTAGCAGTTGAAGTATTCTTTTCACCTTTAATATCCAGGCCACAGATTTCTGAAGTCGGTTCCATGATGAGTGATACTTGATTAATGTGCATATGGGATGTTGATTTTCAATCCTCACACTGTTGACTGTGATCTCCTTTTCCACACTGTTAACTGTAACGACCTTTCTCACCTCTGGGTCATTTGCTGATATCTCTCCTAGATCTTGTGTGACCTTTGGCCATGTCCTTCTCTCTCTGCTCAGGTATTCAGGACCTTTCAGCCATCTTGATCTTAAGAAGGATTCCACATGCAACCCTCGGGAGGCGCTGTCAGCTGGATTTTCTTTTGAACTTATGTATCTCCACTGGCTTGTGTGGGAGAGATCCTGGATCACTGCAACTCTGTTGGCTACAAATGTATGAAATCTCTTGGTTTGATTGTGAATGTATTTCAATACAGACGTACTATCTGTCCAGAAAGTTGAATCTGTGAGTGGTAAGTGCAGCTCCTTCCTCAGCATCCGATCCACTTTTACAGCCAGTGTCGCTGCAGTGAGTTCAAGCCTGGGGATGGTGATCTGCTTGAGAGGTGAGACTCTGGCTTTTCCAAATATGAAGGAGGTATGAATTATGCCTTGGTGATTTGTTAGTCTAAGATAGCTTACTGTACCATAACCTGACTCACTTGCATCGCAGAAGTGATGCAGCTCAGCAGTCTCCACTGGGTCAAAGTTGTCAGGCTTTATACATCTTGCTACTTGAAACTCCCGTAATTGGTTTAACTCCTCCATCCATCTATGCCAGGGCCTTGCAAATTCCTGAGGAATAACTTGATCCCATCCATATCTGGTTTTGCAGAGTTCTTGGAGTAGTTGTTTGGCTTTCAGGATGAAAGGTGAGAGAAAACCTAATGGGTCATAAACTGAACTTACTGTTGAGAGTATCCCTCTTCTGGTTGCAGGCCGGCTGTTTACAGTTACTTTAAAGCTGAAGGTGTCACTGTGCATGTTCCAGTGGATTCCAAGTGCCGGTTCAACTGTGATTTGTTCTTTCAGCTTTTCTTTATCGAGGTCCAGTTCCTTGACTGCTTTTGCTCTGTGATGCACAGGAATGCTTGCCAACACCTCACAGTTATTGCTGACCCATTTTGTCAGGGTGAAGCCTCCTTGACTGCAGGCTTCAGTGAGATCTTTGACGAGCTTTATGGCTTGGTCAGCTGTTGCCACAGATCGGAGGCAATCATCCACATAAAAGTTAGTTTTGATTGTTTTCATAACTTCATCAGAGTAATGCTTCTGGTTGTCATCAGCAGTTTGACGCAGGGCAAAATTAGCAATGCTCGGGGATGATACAGCGCCAAAGAGGTGAACTTTCATCCTGTAAACACCAAGTGGTTTGCTGATATCACCCTCTGGCCACCACAAAAACCTCAGGAAGTCTCTGTCCTTTTCATCAACATGTACTTGATAAAACATCGCCTCAATGTCTGCCATAACTGCTATTTGTTCTTGGCGAAATCTCAATAGCACTCCAATGAGGGTGTTTGTTAAGTCTGGACCTTGGAGGAGCTCCTTGTTCAGAGATTTTCCCTGAAATGAGGATGTACAGTCAAACACCACCCTCAGTTTGAGTTTTCGTTTGTGGTAGACACCGTGATGTGGGATGTACCACAACCGTCCATCCTCTCTGTGAAGCTGCTGAGGTGGAACCTTTTCTGCATAACCTTTTTTGAGAATGTCCTCCATAAAAGAGGTGTATTCTTCAGCATACATCTTATTCTTCTTGAATTTTTTCATAAGGTGCAGTGTGCGTTCCTTTACCGTGTGATAGTTATCAGGCATGACCTTGGCTTTATCCCGGAAGGGCAGTGGTAGATGATAGTGGCCATCTTTAAGAAATGCTGAGCTGGAAGCAATCTCCATAAAACGTTTATCCTCAACTGACATCTCATTTTTCTCATCGTACATGTTCTCAGAGAAATCCTGGTTATATTGTCTGACGAGTAGATCCTTCAACTCAACAACAGAGATTCTGTTACTTGACACAGCAATGGGCCCAGCATATTCTGCAGCACTATCAACACTGAGTGGTCCAGTTACCACCCATCCCAGTAAGGTCTGGACTGCATATGGTCCGTTTTCATGACTGTTTATTATGTTCCACGGCTCCATTGCTCGAGGAACATCAGTTCCAATGAGGAGTTCAATGTCTGCCTCAATTTCCTTTAACTGGATACCATTGAGATAGGGCCATCTCTTCAAATCAGCTTGAGTGATTATGTTTTCTTTTGAGACAGGGATTTTGCCTTGTGTGTAAACTTTCGGCAGGTCCAGATATGTGCAGCCCTCCAAGTTCCCCACCTCCAGTCCTCTGACCTCATAGGTCCCTGCAGGCTTCTCCTGTCCCATTGTTCGCAAAAGTATCTCTGTTTTGCGTCCTTTTACATTTAGCTGGTTCATTAGGTTTTCTGTGCAAAACGTTGCCGTGCTGCCGGGATCGAGGAAAGCATAGGTCTGAATGTACCTGCTCCCATTTGCCACCTTAACTCTGACTGGAAGAATCGCAAGTGCGCAGTCCCTCCCGGCCCCAGTTGCATCACCTGCTGAAACAAGAGCGCTGCTTATAGGGGTTTCTTCTGCCTCGGCAGTGGCCTTTGTTCGATTTTCCTGTTTGGGGCCTCTTGCATTATAAATATGGAGTACAGTAGGATGTTTCATTTGACACACTTGACACATTAATCTTCTCTTACAATTTTTGCTTATATGACCTTTTAGTAGGCAACCAAAGCAATGTCCATGGCTTCTTAAGAATTCAACCTTGTTGTCATGTGACTGTGTTTTGAATCGTGAGCAGTCAATCAGAGCATGTTTCCCATGGCAGAATCCACAGGAAGGGACGATAGGACTGGGTGTGGTTTGAGGAGGTGTTTGTGCAACAGCTGATTGCTTTACAGTGCATCCTGCTTTCTCTGTATTCACTGCTACTGAAGTAGCGAAGCTGCTGTTTTTGCCTCTTATTGGTTTTAGTTCATGTTTGCCCCTTGGGATAGATCCTTTCATTGTGATTTGGTCTTGAATGTCACCAAACAATGGATCCAAAAGCATCTTAGCATGTTTTTCCACAAAATCCACAAGGTGCTGGAATCTGACTCTCCTGTCAGTTCTCTGTTGTGTCTCATAAGCTGTGGTTCGCCATCTTTCTCGGAGCTTGTAGGGTAGCTTGGATGCTATTAGCCTTAGGTTTGATGGGACCTCAAGTTCCTGTAAATACTGTAAATCTTGCATTACATTACAGCATCCTCTCAAATACATTGCATATGCCTGCAGCATTTTCCCATCCTCAGCTTTAATCGCTGTCCAGTTCAAGGCTTTCTCCAGGTAAGCTCCAGAAATCTTTATTTCATCCCCAAAGTGCTCTTTTAAAAGGCGTCTTGCTTCACTATAGCCCCTGCCTCCATCCATGTGCAAACAGCTACGAACCAAATCTCTAGGCAAACCAGAGGTAAACTGCTCGAGATAGTAGAGTCTATCCCGATTATTTTTAGTTTTGTCCTCAATCTAGTGTTCAAATGCATGGATAAAAGTCTGATATGCCAATGGGTTACCATCAAACACAGAAATCTCTCTCACAGGTAATTTAGACAGGTTTTGCTGTGAGACAATCAGTTCTGCTATGTCCTTTTGTCTTCGAATAACGACATCCAAGTTATCATGGGCAGCATTAACACCTCTGTCTGAGTAATCTTGTGCAGTATGGGTTATGGTGTGATTATGATTTGCAGTTCCAGTTTTGCATGTTTGAGTTACATTCTTTATTTGAGGTTTATTTTCTGGTATGTGTCTCATAGGGGGAGGTCTTGGGAAACTCATAGGGGGAGGTCTGGGATGGCTTAAGATGGTTTGGTGAAGTGGAGTTTTGGGTATGGCACCTAATCGCATGAATTCCACATTGCTCTCCCTTGTTTCTAGTTCATCATGGTGAGAGCCATAATACTCATTCATGCCATCACCCAGTGGCTCCTGCTCCACCTCGTCACTTTGAAGGATTTTTATTTTAGCAGCCGATGCTGCGAGGTCTGCATCCAACTCCATTTGCTCCATCTTTGATTTCAGTTTTGTTTCCTCCAGTTGCAAAGCGAGCTTTTCTTTCAGTGCAGCAGCTCGTGCCATTGCAGCAGCCTGATCCGCCTTTGCCCTTTTTAACTCTGAGGAGACTGAGGAAATGGAAGACGAAGACTTTGATTTGCGTGACACATTTGATATGCTGTCCAGTGGTCCAACTCTTGACTGTGCAATTTCTCTTTTCCATAAATCAACCTCTCTTGCGAAATAATTCAGGTTCATCATTCTGGGTTCATACCAGTCACAATAGTCAGTTTCCTTTTCATCCACCGACAAGAGTTCTTGCACAGATTTATGAGTATTTACAAATTCATCCACAGCTCCTTTAAACGCTTCAAATGTGTCATTGACTTTATCAACATTTCCAACATCAGTCATCAAAGCCTTTATTTCATTTATTTTCCTCGTACACGCTCCCAATCTGCCTCTGCGCGAAGCAATTAAGCGCGATATCAACTCCTCAGACACAGCTGCGGTCTCAGGTGCATCAGACATCATCACAAATCTCTTTAATTTCCGTTTAGTTTATCCTTAAACATCCTTCCGACATCCCCGTATCATTGCAGTCCACATCCACAGTACACAACTTTGCATCCCACAGTGTTCAATTGTTTCTTTGTAACGCAACGGCGCATTCATTCATAAAGCCGATCAGCTGATTTTACTCACGGCTTCCTCTTCTGTCGGCGGAGGGTCGCTTGGATCCGCCGTTTCTCCGCCACCGACTCTCACTCTCCATTCTCCTTGGAGTCTTCAGTGAAGTTTTTTGACTTGTTAAATTACAGTTTATATTGTTTATCTGTTTGAAGTCAACCCAGAGATGAGATCGTTTTTGTTTCTGTAAATAAATCGTTATACTTTTGATTGAAACTATCCCTCCGCGAGTGCTTTTTATTTAGTGAGTCTTAGACCTCCTCCTCACGCACTGCTCTAATGTTTTTGACCATCACTTTTTTTGGAACACAAGAGTAGCCATAACAAGTCAAAAAACTTCACTGAAGACTCCAAGGAGAATGGAGAGTTTTTGTTTCTGTAAATAAAAAGCACTCGCGGAGGGATAGTTTCAATCAAAAGTATAACGATTTATTTACAGAAACAAAAACGATCTCATCTCTGGGTTGACTTCAAACAGATAAACAATATAAACTGTAATTTAGCGGTCAAAAAACTATATCACTCCTCACTCCTTCCACAGACAAAAGAAAATCACTTCCAGCACCAGCTGTCCTCACTCCCAAATCACGGGAGGAGGGTCACCTGACAAGGAGGAGGGCCCTGACTGTGGCTACAGAAAAACAATAATAAATAAATAGTGTAAATAATTATTATTTTACCATAATCAATCAGAAGCAATCAAAAGGAATAATATTATCTAAATAGGCTCCAACAACAGCACTAGACCGGACACAGAACTCTTACAATTACTCACCATCTGTTTAAATAATAATGACTTTTCATTCAATAACCAACATTTTCTACAGGTCAATGGGACAGCCATGGGTCAGAGATACGCCCCATCCTACGCCAACCTCTACATGAGTGAATGGGAGCGAGAAGCACTGGCCAAGTGTGACTTAAAACCTCTCTTTTATTTCAGATTCTTAGACGACATCATTGGGGCCTGGCCCCATGATGTCGCTCTATTCCCGGAATTCATCAACACACTTAACAGTCACCACCCATCAATAAAACTCAAATACATAATAGATCCACATCAGGTACACTTTTTAGACACCACAGTATTTTTTCAAGCAATAAACCCCACGCAAAACAAATTACTCACCAAGGTTTACTTTAAATCCACCGACACTCACGCCCTTTTGCATAAATCCAGCTATCACCCCAAGCATACATTTAAAGGAATAATTAAATCACAAATCATCCGTTTTCACCGTATTTCATCCCTGATTTCAGATTTCCATAACACCACCTCCATTCTTTTCAGTAGCCTCAGACACAGAGGATATTCTAAACGTTTTCTCCGCCAAATTAAAAACAGCACCTTGGCCGCTCTCGCTCCCAATCACTCCTTGGAAGCTCCGCCCCAGATGTCCGAGGGCGGGGGACGGCCTCCAACCACTGCACCAACTAGATCCTCAAAAACCCTCGCCCTCTACCCTAACCAGGGTCTATATCCCAACCCCCCTTGCCTCCCCTCCCTCCCCTACCCTAACCAGGGTTTGCATCCCGACCCACCCTACCCCCCTTCCTTTACAGCAGTGCTTGGAGGCACTCCCCCCTCTTTTTCCAACAGCCGGACTACGCACCAGCCGCAGCTAATCCCATTTATCTCCACATTTTCCCACAGGACTTCCAACCTACACCGCACCCTCAAACACAACTTTTCCCGCACACAAACACACCATCCAGCATTACAAAACTGTCAAGTCATTTCAGCCCACAGAAAAAATAATAACCTTAAAAGCATTTTAGTCCGGTCAACCTTTAAAGATAACTCACATTCACCACAAACACAGCACGACAGTATGTACAAAAACCGGAAATTCATACATAACATACACAGCAGAGCATCACACCCCACCCTGGGCACATTTTCACTCCACTCCAGCAACATCATCTACATAATCACCTGCACCTCCTGTTCGAAACACTACATTGGGGAAACAAAACATACATTACTGACCAGATTAAAACAACACACATACAACATTGGGGAAGGTAGACTTACAACACCCTTAGTCAGACATTTCCAAATACATTCACCGACAAACCTCATCATCTCTGGTCTAGAATCAAATAATAGGTGGACTATTGGGCAGAGGAAGAGAGCAGAAAAAATATGGATTGACAAACTCGGCACAATGGTACCCCTTGGTTTTAATGACAAAT
>OX442359.1:2784348-2795839 GCA_949357725.1 Hyperoplus immaculatus | reverse complement strand
GGGAGGGAGATAGATAGAGGGAGGGAGGTAGAGAGAGAGAGAGGAGAGAGAGGGGAGAGAGAGAGAGGCAGAGAGATATTGAGAGAGAGAGAGAGAGAGAGAGGGAAAGAGAGAGAGGGAGCGAGAGAGAGAGAAGGAGAGAAAGAGAGGGAAGGAGGAGAGAGAGAGATTGAGGAGAGATAGGGGAGAGAGAGAGAGAGAGAGATATTGAGAGAGAGAGAGAGAGAGAAAGAGAGAGAGAACGAGAGAGAGGGAAAGAGAGAGAGGGAGAGAGAGAGGGAGAGAGAGAGAGAACGAGAGAGAGGGAAAGAGAGAGAGGGAGAGAGAGAGGGAGAGAGTGTGAGGGAAAGAGAGAGAGAGAAGAAAGGGTTTTGTTTTCTATCTGACACTGATGGATGGCTCAAGCCGTGGATGAACCAGTCTGGACCGAACAGACATTTATTAAATCCTCTAGAATCTAGATTACCTCAATGTGTGTGTGTGTGTGTGTGTGTGTGTGTGTGTGTGTGTGTGTGTGTGTGTGTGTGTGTGTGTGTGTGTGTGTGTGTGTGTGGGTGTGTGTGCGTGTGTGTGTGTGTGTATGTCTGTCAGTCTGTCTGTCTGTCTGTCTGTCTGTCTGTCTGTGCGTGTGTCTGTGTGTGTGTGTGTGTGTGTGTGTGTGTGTGTGTGTGTGTGTGTGTGTGTGTGTGTGTGTGTGCATGTCTGTCTGTCTGTCTGTCTGTCTGTCTGTCTGTCTGTGCGTGTGTCTGTGTGTGTGTGTGTGTGTGTGTGTTACCCTACATATAAAGCATTCTATTCTATTCTATTTGGAGTTTTCCATCATATGTTTGATAAATAAATATATAAATACAGCTCTGGAAAAAGTCGAGAGACCAGTCTGGATTTTTTTCTTAAATCTTCATCTCTACATTACTTATTGAAAATGCTCTTTAATGACAAAAAATGTATTTGAATTTGGTAGAAATGTTGTCAGTAGTTTATATTATAAAACCAAAATGTTCATTCTACTCAAACATATGTACTGACTGTATTATTATAGTAAAACGAGAGACAAGTATTCTGTATGTGGAAGGATTTATTTTCCATCATATGTATTGAGTCTTTGGAGCGAATAAAACGTTTTTTATTTATTTAGAAGGGCGCTCCGGTGGCGTAGTGGATAGAGCGCGTACCATATTGGCTCCGGCCTTCGTTGCAGTGGTCGCGGGTTCGAATCCGACCCGTGGACCTTTACTGCAGGTCATCCCCCCCCCCTCTCTCTCTCTCCCTCTCTCTCTCTCTCTCCCTCTCTCTCTCTCTCTCTCTCTCTCTCTCTCTCTGTCTCCCCATTTCAACTCTGTACTGACTAATAAAGCAAGAAAATGCAGGAAAATAATCTTTAGAGGTAAAGTAAAAATGCTTGAAACGAGTTGAATTCCTGGCCACATTTCGAAAGATGAATATTTTTTGCGGCGTGCCTGTGTCAACCCCTTTCTCTGAGCGATCAAGGTTTCTGGTTGATAATAAAAAAATGTGGTGACAGGGCTCAAACTGGGAATGTTCCATGTTGTAGGACACTCACACACACACACACACACACACACACACGGATACACACACACACACACACACACACACACACACACACACACAGACGCACACACACACACACAGACGCACACACACACACACACACACACACACACACACACACACACACACACACACACACACAAACACAGATGCACATACACTCTCTCTCTCACTCACTCCCACACAGACATGCACAAACACACTCACGCACACACACTCCCACATTCACACTCTCTCTCTCACACACACACACACACAGACACAAACACACACACACACACACACACACACACACACACACACACAGGGATATGCCCAAATAAATAAATAGATAAAAAGGAGTCTTCACCAAGGCCTTCTATTCTCCCACGTGTTTTCAGTGTGAACACGCGGGCAGGACCATGAAACCTCAAAAGACAGAATACAAAAGCTACTGTCTACTGTTGATGCCAAGTCAGCCAATGCAAAGTGATGTGTGTGTGTGTGTGTGTGTGTGTGTGTGTGTGTGTGTGTGTGTGTGTGTGTGTGTGTGTGTGTGTGTGTGTGTGTGAGAGAGAGAGTGTGAATGTGGGAGTGTGTGTGCGTGAGTGTGTTTGTGCATGTCTGTGTGGGAGTGAGTGAGAGAGAGAGTGTATGTGCGTCTGTGTTTGTGTGTGTGTGTGTGTGTGTGTGTGTCTGTGTGTGTGTGTGTGTGTGTGTGTGTCTGTGTGTGTGTGTGTGTGGTAGAAAATACGTTCTGCACTGTGCTTGAGTGTCTATAGTATAATGAGAACTAACTACATCACCTCTTACTCTAGTCTCATAGGATGTCTGAGTGAGTCTGCGATAGCCGTAGAAATACAAATAAAACTGTTCACTTAAATTGTTTTTCTCCACTTTAAAAAAAATATATATATATATATATAAATTAATTAATTAATTAATTAATAAATAAATAAATAAATAAATAAATAAATAAATAAATAAATAATAAATAATAAATAAATAAATAAATAAATTAATAATAAATAAATAAATATATATATATATATAAATAAATAATTAATTAAATAACTAAAAACATATTATTAGTAATAGTAAAATAACAATAGTTGTTGAATAAATATGAATAAAATAATAATAATAATACGTATACATTAATATATCTGACTAAATGAATAAAACATATTTAAAATAATAATAATTATAAATGCATACATAAGTAAATAAATAATACAAATTTGAAATAGATTTAAAAAACTTTATTTAAAACACATGCCTGTATTGTGTATTCATTGCCAAAGCTCTAATTCACAGTACATTACATTTGCAATATAAAGGGCAAATGTAAACGCTGCTAAGCAACACTGAAGTACCTACTGTTTAAAGGCCTACTTCACCGGTTTGAATATGAAGGTGTATTGAATTCTGAGATCCTATGTAGTATAAATGTGCGAAAAAAATTAAAATCGGTTCATCCTAGCCTGAGAAAAGGCAGAAAGAGTGTTTTTTTAACCCTATATTTCTCTTTCTCGTGACATCACAGAAAGAGAAATATAGGGTTAAAAAAAAACGTACTTTGTAAATATTACTGTGATGTCTTTTACTGTGACATCACAGTAATATTTACAAAGTACGTTTTTTTTAAGGCCTTTAATATGTGTACCTAAAAATAAATATGATAGAATACGAGTTTGAAATAACGTTGTATATCTTACTATAGGTTCCAGTTGCACTTTAATTATATGTGTCAAGCAATGCTGTCGTACTTACGGAAGCCTGAGTGGAAAATAGTTTTATAAAACTACCATCGACTCTCCCTGAGATTTCTTCAATTTCTTTTTTTATTCCCGGTAAAGGGTTTTTACTGGGAGTTTTTTCTCAGCCGAGCTAAGGGTGTAAGTGCAGGGTGTCATATTGTATCATATTGTATCATATTGTATCATATTGTATGAAATGTAAAGCCCACTGAGACAAATGTGTTTGTGATTTTGGACTATACAAATAAAACTGATTTGATTTGATTTGATTTAAAACATTAATTTATTCGCTGGACAAAAAGTTACACGCCAAAACTTATGCCAAAAAAATTATCCTACAGTGACATCTGGTGGTGGAAAAACTGTATTACATTTAAAATTTGAAATAATGTAAAATAAAATCCTTTGTTACTTTTGATCAAATTAACTCTACATTTTAAGTTGCTACAAAGTTAACGTCGGAGTAGATATTGTAACAGTTGTGATACTATACCGCTGCCCTTCAAAAAGACAACATTGTAGACGTGACGTATACACCTACAGCCAATCACGTTCGCGCTTCTTTCCAGCTCGACCAATCAAAAACAAGTGTGTTTCAAGGTGGAATTTCAACTTCCGGGTTTTGAAAAAAAAATTGCACAGCGCTTATCCGTCGAGTTGCATTGTAGCAGGATAGGTGTAACTGCGCAGGGAATGACGGTGAGATCTATAGTTTGCGCAGTTGTTGCAGCCATTTGTGTGCGCGCGATTGACCCAACGTGACAGCTGTAGTACACACGAGAGGACACAGACACAGACAGGGGGATGCCCGAGCCGAAATATGTCCAAATTATCGGCTAAAAATATATAATTGTGTGATTTGTATATGATATACTGCAAGGAAAAGACATATTTGGGTAACTAAGCAACAGAAAAAGACACAATGTTTCGGCAAACGAAGGCAGCGCTCCAGAAAGTTCGCTATGTGAGGTAAGTTATCTAACTGTAACACACACACACACACACACACACACACACACACACACACACACACACACACACACACACACACACACACACACACACACACACACATGGCAAGCTGCTAGTCAATGAAATTATTGTATTATGCTGGTGGGTTCTTAATATGTCATGAAACATTCACGGACCGTATGTGAGAGTGGGAGAAATAATTGTCAGTTAAGAAATACACTGATGAAATAGCTGATGTAACCAATCTATTCGTGTGTAGCCTATATAGTGCTTTGAGTGTATACAATGCTAAGGTATATGGTTTAATTAATAGTACATATTATTCTAGAACAACACATACATACATACATACATCTTCAACCGCTTATCCGAAATCGGGTCGCGGGGGCAGCAGCTTGAGCAGGGAACCCCAAACTTCTCTTTCCCGGGCCACATCAACCAGCTCTGACTGGGGGATCCCGAGGCGTTCCCAGGCCAGTGTGGAGATATAATCTCTCCACCTAGTCCTGGGTCTTCCCCGAGGCCTCCTTCCAGCTGGACGCTCCTGGAACACCTCCCTAGGGAGGCGCCCTGGGGGCATCCTTACCAGATGCCCGAACCACCTCAACTGGCTCCTTTCAACGCAAAGGAGTAGCGGCTCTGCCCCGAGTTCCTCACGAATGACTGAGCTTCTCACCCTATCTCTAAGGGAGACGCCAGCCACTCTCCTGAGAAAACCCATTTCGGCCGCTTGTACCCGCGATCTCGTTCTTTCGGTCATTACCCAGCCTTCATGACCATAGGTGAGGGTAGGAACAAAGATCGACCGGTAGATCGAAAGCTTTGCCTTACGACTCAGCTCTCTTTTCGTCACAACAGTGCGGTAAAGCGTATGCAAAACCAACACAATGTTGTTAATAATTATATATTCAGAGCAAAGTAAGTTATCTAACTGTAGGCGACAGCGTTTAACTTAGCCTATACACACATGGCATTCGTTTTGCTAGTCACAATGAAATACCTTATACTGTATTATGCTAGTGGGTTTTGAATATGTCACGAAACATTCACGGACCGTATGTGAGAGTGGGAGAAATTATTGTGACAGAGTAGCCTATGTTTACACTGATGAAATAGCTGATGCAACATATCGATTATCTTCAGAACAACAACTTAAGTCATGCAATGTACCACTCGGGTCCTTGTTTTTATTAAAGCTGCAGTGTGTAGAATTTTGGGTTTTATTTCCTTGCAGATTTTGTAGAAAGTAATTATAATATCCATAAGTACATTTAATTTAGTGCATAATAGCTGAAATTTTTTTTTTTAATTATTATTTTTTCCCTTAGAAAGGGTCTCATATATGTCCATATTTCTGCATATTTTGGACCAAGGCCTAGTGCCGCCATCTTGAAAGTGTCATAGTTGGAATGTCATCAGGTGCATTGTTTAAAATGTAGAATTGTTCTTGTCCTTGAAGGCCACTGTAGCTTCTGTTATTATTCTAAAGGGGGTGGGGTTACCCAGGGAGCGTTGCATTCTAGAACTTTTAGAACTTTCTTGATGATATCATATTACACACTGCACCTTTTAAAGCAAAGTGTGTCTGTCTTATGTTTATACATGACAAATACATCTTGGAATAATATGAATGGCTAATGAATGGCTCGGCATCATCGTTAACTCAAGCTGGTGATTTTTCTTTTTAAATAGCCCACTTGATTTAAGTAGTTGAAGTATGGCGTTCTCTACTTTACAGGTTTCTAAGGACATTGTTTAAACTATTATAGCTAAATGTTAAGCAGAAAATAAAGAGTATGCTGGTGATTTTAATAACAATATTTCTCTCCCCTCTCAGTCTGAATGGGCAGCAGCAGACATGGAGACTACAGAGCTCGTCAGCCAGAGAAAGAGCCCTGACCTACCAACAGGGACAGAAGATTCATGGCTTCACAGTCAGAGAGGTGGGCGCCATTTTATAGTCTTATATATTCTTTGTTATCTACTTTATATCCTTTAACCAATTTAGGCAAATTATGTTAAATCTGCCGGCGCATTTTTCTGAAGACTTTTCTGTTTCCATTTTAACCTGTAATTTGTTTTATTTAAATGTTGTACTTCTTTTCATTCGCTTCTAAATGTCTTCTAATGTGTTTCAATCTTGCCCCTGTAAAGCACTTTGAATGGCCTTGTGTCTGAATTGCGCTATAGAAATAAACTTGCCTTGGCTTGAAGTTTTATCTGTGTTACTGTAGCCTGCAATTGGCACATTATAACAGTCTTTATTCACCAGTGTGTGTATAGTCATTGTGTGCTTGAAACCAAATGCCACAGGAATAGCTAATAGATAAAACAGATACAAAGATACATGGCTTTGCTGTCAGAGAGGTGGGCGGCATTTTTGAGTTTAATCTTTGTTTTATTGTTAATTAAAGAGTTGGCTATTCTAGAAGCAGCTTGTTGTCAAAATCACTTTCTGTCCAAATCAGTGAAAATCTCCTCACCTGTCCATACTGTATTCACTGGAAAAAAATATGGTGTTAGTAGCCTAGCCTAGGCTCTGTAAACTGGTATGTACACACAAAGGGTGTGTACACAAAGGGGGGCCAACCATAGCTAGCAACGTGCCTGTTTACAGAGCCTAGGCTGTGTATTTTTATCAGTGCACACAGTACAGACATAAGTGATTTTGACAGAAAGTGATTTTGACAACAACCGTTCTCCAGAATAGCTGACTGCACCTTTAAAGAGTCCGCTGCTGTGAAACAAATGTACATTTCATCTGCTAATCTATTTTAGTATTTTATATACTTAATTTAAATTAATATATCTTCCTTTTTATCCTTTTTTCATTCCTGTTTTCTCTGCTCATTATATGTTAACCTTGGTAAATGGTAAATGGACTCTACTTATATAGCGCTTTCTAGCCGATTTTCTCAGCCCCAAAGCGCTTTACATATCTTACCACATTCACCCATTCATACACACACTCATACACCGATGGCAGTAGCTGTCATGCAAGTCGCTCTCTGAACCATTGGGGGTTCAGTGTCTTGCTCAGGGACACTTCGACCTGTGGCGGGGAGACGGGGGATCGAACCTCCGACCCTGCACTCCAGAGGCGATCTCCCTACCGACTTCACCACTGCCGCCCCTATCCTTGTGATTGTGTTTATTGTGTATGCTCCTCGTCACTGTAAATCAGGGAACCATCAGTGTCTTTCCAGGGAAAATAAAGGTGATTGATTGATCTGCTAACTCTATATCATTATATATATATTTTTTTTTAAAGATTTTTTTTTTGGCATTTTTATGCTTTATTGACAGTGTAGAGACAGAGTTGAAATGGGGCAGAGAGGGGAGTGACATGCAGAGAACGACCGCGGGCTGGAGTCGAACCCGGGTCCGCTGCTGGCCGAGGCCCATGGGGGGGGGAGGGGACACGCCCTACCAACTGAGCTAAGGGCGCCCCCATATTCTTATATTCTTCTATATTCTTCCCTCAGGTAGTGGCGGTGCCCGACCTGTTCCTCACAGCAGTGAAGTTGACTCACGATAGAACTGGAGCTCAGTATCTCCACGCAGCCAGAGACGACTCCAACAACCTGTTCAGGTGGGACGACACACACACACACACAAGCACGCATGCACACACACACAGACAGACACACACACACACAGAGACACACACACAGACACACACACACACATGCACAGACAGACAGACAGAGAGACAGACAGACAGACACACACAGAGACACACACACAGACACACACACACACAGACAGACAGACAGACACACACACACACACACACACACACACAGACAGACAGACAGACAGACAGACAGACACACACACACACACACACACACAAAATAAAGCAAAATAGGATGCCTCTTATACTTGTTTCCTGTTTGTATATTTGTGTTTACCAAAGTATTTACAAAATAAAAGAAAGAAAAAGTTTATTTGCAACAATATGAATATATTATATATATATATATATATATTAATATTACAAACAACATTGTTTTACATCAAAAGAGAAAGAAAACACAACAGTAAAGAGAAGGCACAAAATGGATCAGGGAAGAAAAGCCAGATTGTGTTGATTGAACCTTTGCCTTTCCTTTGCTGTTCCTGTGTTGCAGTGTGCAAGATACAGCACATGCTTGTACACAACAACCTGAGTATAGTATGCCTCTTGTACTTATTTCCTTCTGTCTGTCTGTCTGTCTGTCTGTCTGTGTCTCTGTCTGTCTGTCTGTCTGTCTGTCTGTCTGTATCTCTGTCTGTCTGTCTGTCTGTCTGTATCTCTGTCCATCTGTCTGTCTGTGTGTCTGTATCTCTGTCTGTCTGTATCTCTGTCTGTCTGTCTGTCTGTCTGTGTCTCTGTCTGTATGTCTGTCTGTCTGTCTGTCTGTCTGTATCTCTGTCTGTCTGTCTGTCTGTCTGTATCTCTGTCCGTCTGTCTGTGTGTGTGTCAGTGTTCAGTTGCGTACGACTCCCCTGGACAGCTCTGGCGTGCCTCACATCTTAGAGCACACGGTGTTGTGTGGCTCAGAGCGGTTCCCCTGTAGAGACCCTTTCTTCAAGATGCTCAACAGATCGCTGTCCACCTTCATGAACGCTTTCACGGGTACACACACAGCAGACATTCACTCACTCACTCACTCACTCACTCACTCACTCACTCACTCACGCACGCACACACGTACACACGCACGCACGCACGCACGCACGCACGCACGCACGCACTCAACTCAACTCAACTCACGCACGCACTCACTCACTCACTCACTCACTCACTCACTCACTCACTCACTCACTCACACACTCACTCACTCACTCACTCACTGTCTACATTCATGAACGCTTTCACAGGTACATACACAGCAGCCATTCACTCACTCACTCACTCACTCACTCACTCACTCACTCACTCACAGGTACACAGCAGACATTCACTCACTCACTCACTCACTCACTCACTCACTCACTCACTCACTCACTCACTGTCTACATTCATGAACGCTTTCACAGGTACACAGCAGACATTCACTCACTCACTCACTCACTCACTCACTCACTCACTCACTCACTCACTCACTCACTCACTCACTCACTCACTCACTCACTCACAGGTACACAGCAGACATTCACTCACTCACTCACTCACTCACTCACTCACTCACTCACTCACTCACTCACTCACTCACTCACGGAGCAGACATTTAAGTCAAGTCAAGTCAACTAACTTTACTGTTCAGTTTATTTCGATCACATAGATACACAACATTACATACATACCACAAGTTAAAAACACACAACAAAAATACTGTATACATTGTCATTGCTCCGGGAAGATGTATGTTAAAGCACTTGCTTATTGGAACATACCCTTTTTAAAATTAATGTAATTGTCAATGTCTGCAATATGTGCCAGACGTACAGAGGAATCAAAAATGTGGTAGACCATTCCTTGAGTACAGGTATATTTAGTACATTCAATTTAGACCAAAAAGTACTACTACTACTGATTTTTTTTTTTAGTGTTTACCAAGCTCTGTGCCTGACTAGTGTGTGTGTTCCCTCCCCGTACAGCCAGTGACTACACCATGTATCCCTTCTCAACCCAGAACGGGAAAGATTTCCAGAACCTCTTGTCTGTCTATCTGGATGCCGTCTTCTTCCCTTGTTTACGAGAGCAGGACTTCTGGTGAGTTTGAGACTTTTACTTAAACCTGCAGTGTGTAGAATTTTGGGTTTTATTTCCTAGCAGACTTTGTATAGAGTAATTATAATATCCATAAGTACATTTAATTTAGTGCATAATAGCTGAAAAAAATGTTTTGAATTATATGTTTTCCCTTAGAAAGGGTCTCATATATGTCCATATTTCTGCATATTTTGGACCAAGGCCTAGTGCCGCCATCTTGAAAGTGTCATAGTTGGAATGTCATGAGGTGCATTGTTTAAAATGTAGAATTGTTCTTGTCCTTGAAGGCCACTGTAGCTTCTGTTATTATTCTAAAGGGGGTGGGGTTACCCAGGGAGTGTTGCATTCTAGAACTTTTAGAACTTTCTTGATGATATCATATTACACACTGCACCTTTTAAAGCAAAGTGTGTCTGTCGTATGTTTATACATGACAAATACATCTTGGAATAATATGAATGGCTAATGAATGGCCCGGCATCATCGTTAACTCAAGCATCGTTAACTCATGATGTCATATTACACACTGCACCTTTAAAGGTGCAGTGTGTAATATGACATCATCGAGAAAGTTCTACAAAGTTCTAGAATGCAACGCTCCCTGGGTAACCCCAACCCTTTAGAATAATAACAGAAGCTACAGTGGCCTTCAAGGACAAGAACAATTCTACATTTTAAACAATGCACCTCATGACATTCCAACTATGACACTTTCAAGATGGCGGCACTAGGCCTTGGTCCAAAATATGCAGACATATGGACATATATGAGACCCTTTCTAAGGGAAAAAATAATAATTAAAAAAAAATATTTCAGCTATTATGCACTAAATTAAATGTACTTATGGATATTATAATTACTTTCTACAAAATCTGCTAGGAAATAAAACCCAAAATTCTACACACTGCAGCTTTAATCTGTGTTTGCTCAGTTTGATGGTGTTATAACTAAACAAGTAGCCAAAATAAACCTTTAATTTAGTTAGTTGTGTGCCTGTGTTTTTAAGGATGGTTCAGTATATTTTAAGTGGGGTTGTATTTATACTTATGCATAGTTAGTCTGTTACCTGATCAGTGCAGTCACCATAAAGCCCAGTCCAGACCAAAGATTCGCCTCGCAACAACTTGCAACAAGACGTTTTCAGAATGTCACGTTGCAAGGAGTCGCAGAAGATTCAATATATCAAATCACAAGGTCCAGTTTTAGAACGTCCAGGCCAGCTCGTTGCTAGAAGTTGCATTTGCGTCTAGTTGGGAGGTGAATCTTTGGTCTGACCTGGACTTTAGGAGTTTGGGGCAAAAGTGAATTGAATTGAATTGAAAATGTTTTTATTTCGAACAAGTAAATAATAAAAAATAAAAAAGCAATAATAAACAATAAAATAAATGAAACAGTGGACAGTTACAATACAGTAATATTTACACATGAAAACCACAAATGAAAATAAACTGTCTAACACTTGCTTTACCTGTTCGAAAAGGGATGAGACGAAGAGAACGTATTTAAT
>OX442359.1:2754348-2779348 GCA_949357725.1 Hyperoplus immaculatus | reverse complement strand
TCATTTTATATTTGGATATTAAAGTTAGTAATATTGTAGTATTAGTAGTAGTAGTAGTAGTAGTATTGCTCATTTAGGAGGATATTACATCACTAAGGGCCAGTTTCACAGACATGGATTAAGCCTAGTCCTGGACTAAATGGAATTTTGAATGGAGATTGTCCATTCAAAGTACAATTTAGTCCAGAACTAGGCTTAATCCATGTCTGCGAAACCGGCCCTAAGTGTCATAGCGCATCCATTACTTCACCTCCTAGCGCGTAAATCTTCAACAAAATATGCAGATACTGTCAAAATCGGTTCCAGGGAGTATATAGGGATTATTAACGTTTTTTTTTTTTTTTTTTTTTTTATTTTAATTTTATTTTATTTTTATGTTGTTTTTGATGGTCTGTTTTTCTGGAACGAATATTCGCTCGGAAAAACCAACAAATATTCGAAGCCTGAAAAATGGCATTCGGGCCAGCCCTAGTAAATACATAGCATTATCATTATTATAATTTGTATTCTCATGGTCTTTTCACAGGAATGGTTTTGAGGAGGAGAGGATCGAGGCTCTGCTGCATAAGATTGAGATCCAGATGAAACATCAGTCCACTAACTTCGGTCTGTCTCTGGCTTCGGTGAGTTCTACAGGAAAGAGTCTGCACTAAATACTAAACAACCTTCAATGTGTTTGCTTACATTAACACAAGCACAAGGACACAGTCACCACATGTGTTTATAAACCTTTGCTGTATGGGGGAAGCCTCGTCCAACCAGACCATCGTACTTCATTTCATTTGTACAGAAGGTCTGGAATAGCTCAATTGACAAACGTTCCCTCACTTGAAGGCGGGGTGTCTGTTGAAGTTTAAAACTATTGGATCTGCCCAGTGCCACTCTGGATCTGCCAACCAATCGCATAACGTTTTGGTCTTGACGTTTGTCATGCGCCGGCTTCTGACTACAACTGAAACTGGCGCACGACTTCAAAGCCATTGTTCTCAGCCACTCCCTCTGTTCGCTGATTGGACCGGTAAAAATCTGGCGGAGAAAAACCATGACCCTGTTTCGCCCTGGGATTACAATTTGGTTTCAGTAATCCAATCACAACTGGACAGCTTTCAGTCCGTGTGTTCACACCTGGCAGTACATATGCGTCTTCGGTTTGCTTGTGATCTGATTCCATTTACCCGCTCTGTATGTAAATGAACACAACACGTACATCATTTCCGTTTGCATTGGTGTTTTTAACCGGTGGGGTTCAAACAAGTAAACATATGTCATGTGTCTGTCTGTCTGTCTGTCTGTCTGTCTGTCTCTCCAGTACATAGCGTCCTCATGGAACCATGATGGAGACCCCGTGGAGCTCCTTCAGATCAACCAGAGCGTCTCAAAGTTCAGACAGACGCTGAAGGAAAACCCTCTCTTCCTCCAGGACACCGTCAGAAGATACTTCAAGGTGAACCGAGTATAATGTCTGTCTGTCTGTCTGTCTGTCTGTCTGTCTGTCTGTTTGTCTGCCTGTCTGTCTGTCTGTCTGTCTGTCTGTCTGTCTGTCTGTCTGTCTGTCTGTCTGTCCTATTTCTGGATTGCGTTATAAGATTATTTTCCTGCATGGCCCCACCAGAGTTTCCAACCCAAAATCGCCACTGCTATCTATCTATCTGTCTGTCTATCTATCTATCTGTCTATCTGTCTATCTGTCTATCTATATGTCTATCTATCTATCTATCAACCTGAACTGGATATAGTGTGTGTGTGTGCGTGTGTGTGTGTGTGTGTGTGTGCGTGCGTGCGTGTGTCTGTCTGTCTGTCTGTGTGTCTTTCTGTCTGTGTGTCCGTCAGACACAACTTCAAAGTGAATTTAAAAGTAAATATTTTAAACAGTTACAGGTGTATCAGAACATCTGAATATCAATGAAAATTGATCGATTGAATTTATTTTTTCTGTAATTTATTTAGAAAAGTGAAACCGTCATAATATTCTAGATTTATAGAATAAGAATGAGGTTAAAACAAACCTAGAATAAAAATACTTTCCAAAAGGTCGACATTTAGGTATTATACTTTTTTTTTTCCAGCACACACACAGTACTGACACATAGTGGACTGTGAGGAGATATTCACTGATTTGGACAACAAGCATTTTCCAGAATCACTGTCTCCACCTTTTTAAAACGCTAATTCCTACATTATTGTCTGTCTTTGAACCCCCCACTTCCCCCCCCCCCCCACCCTCCCTGTAGGAGAACAGCCACAGACTGACCCTGTCCATGGCTCCAGATGAATCGTACATAGAGAAGCAGACGCAGGCCGAGGAGCAGAAGCTACAGCGGAAGATCCAGGCTCTGACGGACACGGACAAGAAATACATCTACGAGAAAGGTGACTGTGTCTGCGTTCCAATCCCCATACTTCCCTACTGTATAGTATGTAGAAAAAAGATTTAGGATGTCCCGATTCTTGTGGCCAGATTTAGGATGGTTAGAAGTACCCGGATGTCCTACTTCATCCGGCCAAGATTGTTAGTGTTGGAAACTGCCTCCTATTTGGGCGATTCTGACCCACAATCCAGTGCGCACGTGAAGTGACGTCACATCGACGAAGCCTCCATATGAAAACAAACGGGGATGCGACGGATATAAAAGCAAGAGGCAAGATCAAGGCGCAATGTTATGATGAAATAAGAGAGTAAAGTATGTCCCAATAGTATGCCTACTGCATCCTAACTAGATTCTTTTTATCGTCGGATGTAGTATGTAGAATAGAAAAAAGAAAGAGTATGAGATTCGGAACGCAACCTCTGTCTGCATTCCAATCCCCATACTTCCCTACTATTTAGTAGGCCAGAAACAGATTTAGGATGTTCCCAATACATGCACTTCAATTGTAGTATGCTAAAAATACATGAATGCCCCTTTAATTGCAATAGCATTTTGAAGTATTTGTCTTGAGAAAAAAAAAGTTCCTTATCTGATTTTTATTCTCTCTCCTGTGGCCCTAAAAGTCTTCTGTACTTTAGTATGTAGAGTTGTAAAGATAAAAAGTATGAGATTTGGAACGCAGGGTGTGTGTTCACTGCTCAGTTTGGGAAATCCATCTTTCTGTTAGCAAAAAGGCCAGTTAACAATGTCACTGTTGAAACAATGAAACAACAGAAACAGCATATTTTTTAATTTAATTTTAATTAATTTTTTTGCTGCTTGGTAGGGATAAAAATATGACTTGGTGTACTAGTCCTTGGCATTTGAGTCACAAAGTTTCTGTTTTCTCTGCTCATTATATGTTCTCCTTTCTTTCCAGTGAAAATAAAGGTGATTGATTGATTGGATGAACCCAGAAATGATTCCATTGTGAGGCACTAACAGTGTTGTTTTTCCTCTCCTTGTTTCCAGGTCTGGCGCTGCTGGATGCTCAGAGTAAGCCCCAGGACGCCTCCTGTCTCCCGGCTCTCAAAGTGTCCGACATCCAGCCCTCCATCCCAGCCACCGATGTTACACTCAGCACAGCAGGTACACAGCACTGCACACTTTTATTATTAATTATTCATTTATTACTGCCTATTTATTTTCATTGTTGTATGCAAGTCTGAAATGAATAAAGTTAATCTTGAATCTTGACATTTTGAATGTTACAGTTTGGTAAAAGTGTGTGTTTGAACTCTTAAAGATAGAGTAGTTTCTGCATAATGCTTGTTGTCAAAATCATTGGATATCTGCCCACCCCCAAAAATTAATGAGAACAAAATCAGTGAAAAATACACAGCCTAGGACCTGTAAACTGGCACGTAAACAACATGTACAGAGCACTGGCCACTAGTTTACAGTTCAATAGTCATCATTTATTAATAACTGACTTTTTTTAACACGGTTGGTGCTGGTGAGAAACGGCGTTTAGTTTAATTGTTGTATGCAAGGTCAGCTCTGAAATGACAATGAAGTAAATCTTGAATCTTAAAGAGGACCTATTATACTACTTTTCTGGTCTTAATTTCTTGTTTTACACTGCTATAGAGCAACCTGATACGAATCACATCACAAAAAACTATGTAGATTTTCGGGAAGCTCTTTCTCTTATTTTGGCGATCCAGCACATCCTGTCAACACTTGAGTGTGTGTGCTTTGGCTCCCTCCGCCTGTGCTTCGGCCATCTCCGCTCCCCTCCCCCCCCCCTCCTGCAAACCCCACTCCGTTGTGATTGGTTACCTTCCTTCCGGAACACTTTCAGTGGCGGGAAGCGCGAGCATGGACCTATAAGGGCGCGAGGCAGACGCGAGGCAGACGCAAACAGGGAAGTGACAGCATTACCATACATGGAAACATCCGCGTGGAGACGTCACAAAGTTTTATGCGACGGCACAAATTATGAAAGGGTAGACCGCTTTGAACACGTGACTTCTCGACTGGCTAGAATAGTGTTTAGTGCTCTGCACAGACACCCCAGACGGTCAGCAGGGAATATGTCGAAATGCATGTAAGTCATTATTTGATAATTTAGTATGGTTAAGCATGACTATGAATCATCATAACAACGTTTATAGGTCATAAAAGTCAAAAAGCATCATAGGTCCTCTTTAAGAGAAAGTTCATATGTGTTCACACAGAAATGGTGGCATGTGGAAGACATTAAACAAATATATGATGTACATACAACAAGTTTATCTGTACTACTCAATTTTTCATATAATAAATTAAATTAGTAAAAATAAAAAATAAAGTCTTGTCCCGGCCCCCTCCAGCGGGCGTCCCGGTGCAGCTGTGTGAGCAGCCGACCAACGGGCTGGTTTACTTCAGAGCCATGTGCAGCCTGAACACTCTGCCTGAGGAGCTACGGCTATATGTACCTCTGTTCTGCAACGTCATCACCAAGTGAGTTAATCTGTCTGTCTGTCTGTCTGTCTGTCTGTCTGTCTGTCTGTCTATCTGTCTGTCTGTCTGTCTGTCTATCTGTCTGTCTATCTATCTATATCTATCTATCTATCTATCTGTCTGTCTGTCTGTCTGTCTGTCTATCTGTCTGTCTATCTATCTATATCTATCTATCTATCTGTCTGTCTGTCTGTCTGTCTGTCTGTCTATCTATCTATCTCTCTGTCTGTCTGTCTGTCTGTCTGTCTATCTATCTATCTATCTATCTATCTATCTATCTATCTATCTATCTACGGCTATATGTACTCCTGTTCTGTAACGTCATCACCATCAACATCAAGTGCGTTCATATGTCTGCATATTAGATATCATAAAATGACCTAGGTTGAAAAAATAAAGAACAGCATTTAAAAACAAACTTGCAAAAGGATAAATAAAAACGTAACACTAAATTAAACCTTGCGCAGGAGAAATAAAAACATTATTTTACAACAATGCATTGAGTATTATTGAATCAGATTATAACAAAGTGTCTGTCTGTGTGTCTGTCTGTCTGTGTGTCTGTCTGTCTGTCTGTCTGTCTGTCTGTCTGTCTGTCTGTCTGTCTGTCTGTCTGTCTGTCTGTGTGTCAGACTGGGCTGTGGTGACCTGGACTACCGTCAGCAGTCTCAGCAGAAGGAGTTGAGAACAGGAGGAATGTCTGTCTCCACTCAGGTCATTCAAGACTCCACACAGCTGGACATGTACGAACAGGTAACGTGACATGGCTGATTTAAAGGGAAATAAAACATACTGTGCATACTGTCACATCAGGCTTAGCTTAGCAAAACTCTTTTAACAATCCAATATTTCCTGTATATAATACATACAAAAATGTGATTACTTTTTTTTTCTTTATTAAGTTATTTTTTGACTGTTTTATCCCAAAAATGCCTATAATTCTTATTAACCCATTGATGACTATGGCAATCTAGGATGCATGTCCTTAATGCCTGAGGGTTTTCTGAAAAAATAGTACGAAACATGAAATAAAATACATTTAAAAGTTAAGGTTCACAGGTTTTATTTAAACATGCTCCCTTAGCGCTTACAAACCAACAAATATTTCTAAAAATCGTCAAAATGAGATGAATTAGAAAATTATTAAATATTGTTAATAAATAGATGCAATGTGTTGTGTGATTTTCGCCAGTAGTCTATAGTAGACCTTGATTCTGCGCACCAAACGCCACTAACTGTTCTGTCGCCGACATAGCTGGCGTATTTTTTTTATTATTTTGTTTTATTTTTTATTTTTTATTTTTTTGATTGATGTGATTTTCGGCAAACCACACAACTTTTGGGTGGTCACGCGGTCTTAAAAAAATCAACAAAACCCACCTCATGTGTATTTGAACCAATGACAGTGCATTCTATGCTGGGAATGCCATGAAAATTAGATAAAGTAATAATGCTGCGCGACGCAGCATCAGGCAGGAGAGCCAATGTGGCATCGCGCAGCAGCCGTCATCAATGGGTTAACCATTTCTCCCTTATCACAAAAAAAAAAACGGTAAATAAAATGAACAGTAAATGAAAAATGTTGCATTAAAGGTGCAGTGTGTAATATGACATCATCAAGAAAGTTCTACAAAATTCTAGAATGCAACGCTACCTGGGTAACCCCAAGCCTTTCGAATAATAACAGAAGCTACAGTGGCCTTCAAGGACAAGAACAATTCTAAATTTTAAACAATGCGCCTGATGACATTCCAACTATGCCACTTTCAAGATGGCGGCACTAGGCCTTGGTCCAAAATATGCAGAAATATGGACATATATGAGACCCTTTCTAAGGGAAAAAATAATAATTAAAAAAACATTTTTCAGCTATTATGCACTAAATTAAATGTACTTATGGATATTATAATTACTTTCTACAAAATCTGCTAGGAAATAAAATCCAAAATTCTACACACTGCAGGTTTAACACCATGCACTCAAACACCAGTTGAAGCAGTAATTTAATTGTCACTGTGTTCTGTGTGTTCCAGGGCGTCCTGCTGTCCTCGTCCTGCCTGGAGAGAAACCTCCCTCACATGTTCCAGCTCTGGAGCGACATATTCAACAGGTTGGTTCTACCTTCTACCACATTCCCTAGAACCATATCATGATAAGTGAATTGATAAAACAATTGGACCAACAAAAAATGAGGGAAATTGCAAATTAAAATTAATTAATCAATTAATTCAACCTATATTTAAACTCAAGCGATCATTGGGGGTGATGGTTATATGTTTCCTTTGACCCAAATGAGCATTATTGAATTAATATAACAACTGACAATTTTTTTTTAAATAAATTGCAAATTGATATTAATTAATTAATTATTTCAACCTTTATTTATACTAGATAGATCATTGGGGGGGGGGGTGACCCTCATTTCCAATGACAGTCAAAATAATTTCAATTTTATTATTTATATATTATCTACAACAATTGAAAGTACTATACGGTTTCATTGACGCTAAACAATAGTAAACTGTGGCATTAAGCTAAACAAACCTCTTCCCCACAGCCCAAAAACTGTTTAATAATTAGTGATAGAATATAGTTATTTACAACAATTACAAGTTGTTTGGCAGGTTTCATTGATGCTAAACAATAGCAAACTGTGTCATTAACTGTGTGATGGTGCAAATGTGTGTGTGTTTTGTGAAAAAAAAAATTATAATAATTTAAAATTCATTCTTCCATTGAGGGGTGACCCTAATTTCCAATGACATAGAGTCAAACAATTATGTGATTAGTAATGCAATATTATTTGTATATTATTTACAACAACTGAAATTATTGTTTGGTATAACCATATAAGAATCAATGAATTGATTACAAAAAAAAACCACTAAAAACTGTTAAAATTGACATAAATGGTCACACAATGTTATTCAAAACAATTGGAAGTACCGGTACTATTAGGCAGATTTCATTGATGCTAAAATGTTAAACTGCGTCATTAAACTATTCAAACCTCTACCCCCCCCCCTCCCCTGCAGCCCTCACTTTGACGATGTGGAGCGTCTTTGTCTGATATTGAGAGAACATTGATGGGGTGACCCTCGTTTGTAATGACATTGAGTTAAACAAATAAATGCAAAGTTAAAACAACAGCAACAAAGAGAGGTACAAACAGAGTGAAGACAGTCCCACAAGCTGATACTTTTATTATTTTAGAAGACTCTTAAATATAGTTAAATAACATTCAGATTACTCAAAAGAAAGAGATACAACCATATCAGGATAAGCGACCTGAAAAAAAAAAATTGACAATAAAAACTGTAAAAATGGCTGCAATTTAAAATGCCTTGAAAACTAATACAATAAAGTTATTTAAAACAAATAAAGAAAATGCTAGTTCTGTTAGACAGTTTTAATTGGTGCTAAAATGGTCAATTGTGACATTAAACTTTAAACTAATCACCCCCCCCCCCATCCCCCAGCCCTCACTTTGACGATGTGGAGCGGCTCAGAGTGCTGGTGATGTCATCGGCTCAGGAGTTATCCAATGGGATCTCTTACTCCGGTCACATGTACGCCATGACCCGCGCCGCCCGACACCTCACGCCCGCCGGGGACCTGCAGGAGACCTTCGGAGGCATGGAACAGGTAGGGTAGAATACACAAAGTACATACATAAACAGTGGCCATCGTGCTTTATAATGTTCACAATTATCTATTATTGTGTCTATTAAAGTAGCTATGAGGAACTTTTAATTATTTCTGAAACAGTCTCATTTTTCCTCTGATGATCATAAATTACGTGTTACAGCAAACGAGACCATCAGTGCAAAGAATGCTATTTTTTATATATAGTTTTTCCTAATGCTTTTGTCATGGGTATACACTCACCCAGGAACAACAGCTGGCGTAGAAAAAAACACTACCACTTCTATCCAAAGGGGGCGCTAGAATTAACACAAACTGAATGTTCCTCATGGCACCTTTTAATTTACTGTGTGCGCTTTGATACAGATAAAAAAAAAACTTTTATCTGATGTAACACTTGATTATTATGACATTTTGAATGCATTTATGTTACTGTAAAATATGTAAAAAAAGATGTGTCATTGATATTGTGATGTTGTTTTTAACTGCAAACCATTTAATTTTGTCATCGCGCAGCTACTGAGTGGAACCTCACCCCCATAGCCATCAGAAATCTGAACCCATATAGGTCATTCAAATGCCAGTTAAAGAAATGGCTCATTGATAACCAGAGCTGTCTACATTACCATTAACCTGTTCATGTCATTGTCTGCTGTTGTCTGATTGTTGCTCTGCTGTGTTTTTATTGTATATTTTAGCTTAATAGTACTTTTTACTTTACTTACTTTTTAATAGTACGTTTTACTATAGGCATGTTGTGTTATATAACTTATAACGTGTAACTTATTTGCTTTTAGGGTGACTTTTACCATCTGTCTAGGGACTGCAGATGAAAAATAGCCTTCTGGCTAATTCTGGCATATTGACAGAAATTTTTGATAATATGCACTGTCCCTGTATTAAATAAATAAATAAATAAAAATATATTGTTAACCATTTGTTTTCTCAGTGCCAGCAGTTTGTAAGACGTGTGTTTTGTGTTTTTTTCAGGTGAAGTTCATGAAGAGGATAGCGGAGATGACAGACCTCAGCCAAGTCATCAGAACTTTACCCAGGATCAAGAAACACCTTCTCAACCCCGACAACATGAGGTGGGTTCAATTCAGGGGTGACCCTTATTCACAATGATGTCGAGTAAAATTACAACACACACACAAAACACAATGCAAATGTACAACAAGCTGACAAAGACAAGAACTATTAACACATTCAGATGAAATGGGTGAAGCAGAACAATAGCCTAAGCAAAACAGATACAAGTGGAGTGGGGCTGATTCAAAATATTTTGTTCAAATTGTTTAAATATCTGGTCCTGTTTTCCAGGTGTGCAGTGAACGCCACTCCGCAGAAGATGTCTGACTCAGCCGCTCAGCTGGAGAGTTTCATGAAAGACGTTTCTGAGAGCCGAAAGGAACGAAAACCGGTCAGAAGTAATATTATAGAGGTGAGGTTTACACACGCACACACACACACACACACACACACACACACACACACACACACTCACTCACTCACTCACTCACTCACTCACTCACTCACTCACTCACTCACTCACTCACTCACTCACTCACTCACTCACTCACTCACTCACTCACTCACTCACTCACTCTCTCTCTTTCTCTCTCACTCTCTCTCTGTCTGTCTGTATCTCTATCTATCTATCTCTCTATCAATCTCTCTATCTCTCACTCACACACACTAACACACACACAAAAACACACACACACGGGATGAATGATAGTTTAGTTGGTCAATCAATTAAACTTTATTCATAATAGCACTTAAATACACAGCAAAGGCTCCAAAAATATGAACAGGCACAAGGGACCAATTAACCAGTCGTATAGTAACATTTATAACCAATCATTTTAAAAGTTGTTGTCAGTTTGGCTCGTTGGTCATATCAAAATGTCATATTTGTTTAGCTTAATTTTGATGTTTTTTTGTTTGTCTTTCTTCCTCGTAGAGACCACTGGACCCGCTGGCAAACTCAGGGCCGAGTCGGAAACTGATCTCTGTAAGTGTGGACGGGCCTTTTTCATTTGATAGTTTCACAATCAACATTTTTAATATGTCTTGTAAATGTTGCTGCCATTCTAAGTTTAATAAAATCACTACAATAACAGAAGTGGTGAGGTCACTCGATAAGCCCATTCGGGTTTCTGACCTCTCCAGCACATACTCTTTTAATCTTTACATGTGTTAATGTAATTGTTGAGTGTGTTGAGTGTGTGCAAAATAAATAAATAAATAAAAGTTGTAATTTTTTATGACGGATAATTAAAAGTGAATAAAATGTGGTTTGGGACAGTTTAGGGAAAACAAGACGTTAGAAGAGTTGTTTGGGGAAAAAACACAATATGATATGATGCTTTGCCTTTCATGCCACTTTATGTGAATACCTGATTTATTTATATTTTTTTGGTCAGTTTTACCTAGGAGTTTCTGTCTGATTTTGAGAATTCATTTCTGAATGAGGATTAAGCTGTGTTTGTGTGTGTGTGTGTCTGTCTGTCTGTCTGTCTGTCTGTCTGTCTGTCTGTCTGTCTGTCTGTCTGTCTGTGTCTCACCTTTACAGGAGCTGAACTACCATCCGTGTCAGATGAAAACGTTCTTCCAGCTTCCCTTCCCTATTAACTTTGTGAGTGAGAGCATTCGCACGGTTCCATTCTGCCACGAGGACTACGCCAGGTAACACGCACGCGCACACACACACACACACACACACACACACACACACACACACACACACACACACACACACACACACACACACACACACACACACACACACACACACACACAAACCTGACACGACAATGAATGATGTATTGTACCTTAAAATAACTTTTTTCACAATGATTTTTCACAATGTCTAACTTTTCAAACACAATTTACACAATTTAAAGGTGCAGTGTGTAATATGACATCATCAAGAAAGTTCTACAAAGTTCTAGAATGCAACGCTCCCTGGGTAACCCCAACCCTTTAGAATAATAACAGAAGCTACAGTGGCCTTCAAGGACAAGAACAATTCAAAATTTTAAACAATGCACCTGATGACATTCCAACTATGACACTTTCAAGATGGCGGCACGAGTCCTTGGTCCAAAATATTCAGAAAGATGGACATATATGAGACCCTTTCTAAGGGAAAAAATATAATTCAAAACATTTTTTTCAGCTATTATGCACTAAATTAAATGTACTTATGGATATTATAATTACTTTCTACAAAATCTGCTAGGAAATAAAACCCCAAATTCTACACACTGCAGGTTTAATGTGATAATATGTCATTCACCATTTACTTTGACTTGTTGTTATCATTTAGACTTGTTAAAGGGACACTGTGTAACATTTTAACTAATTTATTAGCTAAAATCAATATCCTCATTCATAAATATGTCCTCATTGGTGTAAAATCACCTCTGTTAATAATCTGAATTATCCTCCTGAGCGGAGAATTACAAATATTAATATTACATTTTGTACATTGAGCATGCAAGTCTTGTGGAGGCATCCATGTTTTTGGAATGTCATCAGGTGCGTTGTTTAGAATTTAGAATTGTTCTTGTCCTTGAAGGCCACTGTAGCTTCTGTTATTATTCATTCATTATTCTTGGGCGACTGTGGCTCAGGTGGTTAAGTGGGTTGGCCAATGATCAAAGGGTTGGAGGTTCGATTCCCGCCCGGCCACCTGTGTCATGGTTGTTGTGTCCTTGGGCAAGACACTTCACCCACCCTGCCTTGTGTGAATGTGTATGATTGCTGTGTGTTTGAGGTGGTGGTCGGAGGGGCCGATGGCGCGGAATGGCAGCCTCGCTTCCGTCAGTCTGCCCCAGGGCAGCTGTGGCTACTATGGTAGTTTACCACCACCGGTATGACTGTGTGTGAACGAATTGAACCTGGAACCCTGTAAAGCGCTTTGAGTCAACAACATCGAAATAAAGCGCTATATAAATCCAATCAATTAATTATTCAAAAGGGTTGGGGTTACCCAGGGAGCGTTGCATTCTAGAAATTTCTAGAACTTTCTTGATGATGTCATATTACACACTGCACCTTTAAAATTGTATTTATTTATTTATTTGTTTCAGGACAATGCACATTAATGAACATGTACATCAGCACACGTAGCAGCAAACTTCAGATTGTTTTTCTGATCATTACTTATAGGCTACTTACTTTTCAAGTAATTTAATCAATTATTAAGTGGTTAATCCATTTCCCTGTGTATATCCTCTCTGTCTCTCCTCTCTCTCTCTCCTCTCTCTGTCTCTCTCTCTCGGTCTCCTCTCTCTCTGTCTCTCCTCTCTCTCACTCTCTCTCTCCCTCTTTCTCTCTTTCTCTCCCTACATCTCTCTCCCTCTCTGTCTCTCCCTCTTTCTCTCTTTCTCTCCCTACATCTCTCTCCCTCTCTGTCTCTCCCTCTTTCTCTCTTTCTCTCCCTACATCTCTCTCCCTCTCCCTCTCTCTCTCCCCTCTCTCTCTCTCTCCCTCTTTCTCTCCCTACATCTCTCTCCCTCTCTCTCTCTCTCTCTCAGTTTGTGTATCTTGGCGCGGATGATGTCGGCTAAGTTTCTCCACGGAGAGATCAGAGAGAAGGGAGGAGCGTATGGGGGAGGGGCCCGGGCAGGAGGGGGAGTCTTCACATTCTACTCATACAGGTAAAAAATGTTATCTAAAGAATACAGTCATATATATTACATCTATTGTAAGGGCAGCCGACATTACCCGTGTTCCAAATCACATACTCATTCTTTTTACTACACTACATACTAAAGTACAGGAGAGTTTTAGTCTTTTTACTACACTACATACTAAAGTACAGGAGAGTTTTAGTCTTTTTACTACACTACATACTAAAGTACAGGAGAGTTTTAGTCTTTTTACTACACTACATACTAAAGTACAGAAGAGTTTTAGTCTTTTTACTACACTACATACTAAAGTACAGAAGAGTTTTAGTCTTTTTACTACACTACATACTAAAGTACAGAAGAGTTTTAGTCTTTTTACTACACTACATACTAAAGTACAGAAGAGTTTTAGTCTTTTTACTACACTACATACTAAAGTACAGAAGAGTTTTAGTCTTTTTACTACACTACATACTAAAGTACAGAAGAGTTTTAGTCTTTTTACTACACTACATACTAAAGTACAGAAGAGTTTTAGTCTTTTTACTACACTACATACTAAAGTACAGAAGAGTTTTAGTCTTTCTACTACACTACATACTAAAGTACAGGAGAGTTTTAGTCTTTTTACTACACTACATACTAAAGTACAGAAGAGTTTTAGTCTTTTTACTACACTACATACTAAAGTACAGAAGAGTTTTAGTCTTTTTACTACACTACATACTAAAGTACAGAAGAGTTTTAGTCTTTTTACTACACTACATACTAAAGTACAGAAGAGTTTTAGTCTTTTTACTACACTACATACTAAAGTACAGAAGAGTTTTAGTCTTTTTACTACACTACATACTAAAGTACAGAAGAGTTTTAGTATTTTTACTACACTACATACTAAAGTACAGAAGAGTTTTAGTCTTTTTACTACACTACATACTAAAGTACAGAAGAGTTTTAGTCTTTTTACTACACTACATACTAAAGTACAGAAGAGTTTTAGTCTTTTTACTACACTACATACTAAAGTACAGAAGAGTTTTAGTCTTTTTACTACACTACATACTAAAGTACAGAAGAGTTTTAGTCTTTTTACTACACTACATACTAAAGTACAGAAGAGTTTTAGTCTTTTTACTACACTACATACTAAAGTACAGAAGAGTTTTAGTCTTTTTACTACACTACATACTAAAGTACAGAAGAGTTTTAGTATTTTTACTACACTACATACTAAAGTACAGAAGAGTTTTAGTCTTTTTACTACACTACATACTAAAGTACAGAAGAGTTTTAGTATTTTTACTACACTACATACTAAAGTACAGAAGAGTTTTAGGGCCACAGTAGAAAGAAAAAAAAAATCAGATAAGGAAGATTGGTTTTCATTATGTTGAGAAATGTCAAGAATAAAGACGAACACTCCTACTTTGTGTTGTAGCATTTGCTGATTACAGTGTTGAATTCCATTTACATTTTATATTATACATTAAAAACTTTAAAAAGGTTTCCTATTTCACTGTAAGCTTCAGTGTAAATGCACATTGCAAAAATAAATTGCATGTCAAGGTGGAAATTCCACATGTACATTTTATATCATGTAGGGTGATATGGAAAAATAGCAACAATATATATTTGGCAGTGGTCATAAACTAAGTCAGGATATTTTTTTAATTTATTTTTATTTTATTTGACCATTCACTGAAATGCGACCACCACACAACTACCGATTAACAGAATAAATAATAAACAAAGAATATAAGATTTTAAAAAAATTGACCATAAAATCACATTGTGTTGACCTCATATCTCTTCCCCCTCTGTCTTCAAGGATAAAATAACCAAAACCATGACCATTACATCACTGTATATTGACCTCCTATCCCTCCTCCCCCCTTCCCAGAGACCCTAACTCCCTGCAGACCCTGTCAGCGTTTCGCAGAGGAGTGGACTGGGCCAAGGCGGGACACTTCACCCAGCAGGACATCGATGAAGCAAAGCTCTCTGTCTTCTCTGCTGTAGACTCACCGGTCGGACCCTCGAACAAGGGTGAGAGATGCATTATGATACATAGAATTTATGAGCATGTTTTAATTAGTTTATAATGGCTTGAATATCTGTTTATTTGTTTTATTTGTTTGGTGAGGCTCCAACTCTGTCCTATCATGATGCATACTATTCATAAGTTAAGTTAAAAAAAAACGGTCGGACCCTCAAACAAGGGTGAGAGATGCATAATGATCTATAGCAGTGAGGGGGGTGCGGGGTTATGGCAGGGGGGGGGCACGGATGAATATGTTAAAAAATATATATATATATATTTTTTTTTTTTTTTTTTTTTTTTTTAGTTTGTCTTTTATATTAAGATCACGGCATTGCTGGACAAGAGTTCTTCTGCTTCGTTCCTCTCACTGCATTTAAATGCATTCATTATATTACAGAGAAATAGGTCTTGTTAAAGAAAAAGACCGCCAAGCCCAACCCAGAGGACCCTGCACAATTTATTTTATTTTAAATTAATATTTTTATGGAAAATCCGTGTGTCTTTCTTCAATAGCTTCTAATTCATCAGACCCAGTGTCTCCAAATTATTTGTTCACACAAAATTCCTCATATTTAGCCTCTTAATTTTCCTCTCGAAGTGCACCAGATTCATGCATTTCACTTTAAAAAGGTGAAAAAAAAATCGACCGGGGTCTGCTGCTCCACTGGCTACTATTTTCCTCCATCAGGACATTGAAAAACACTTGTTGTGTGAATGACATTTAACTAGTCAATAATGTGGGCAAGTCTGTCTGCCTATCTTTCTCACTCCGCTGCACACTCAGTCACTCCTATCCACGCTTAAAGGAAGCAGGATTAAAACACTGGGTTAAGATGCTAAAATGTATTAAAAAAATGTGTTTAAAAACGCACAACATTTTTTAGAATATTTCAAAAATATGTTTAGATTTGTAAAATAATTAAAAGATCTTTCAAAACAAGCAGGGGTTCTGGTGGCGTAGTGGATAGAGCGCGTACCATATCGGCTCCGGCCTTCGTTGCAGTGGTCGCAGGTTCAAATCCGACCCGTGGACCTTTACTGCAGGTCATACCCCCCTTTCTCTCTCTCTCTCTCTCTCTCTCTCTCTCTCTCTCTCTGTCTCCCCATTTCAACTCTGTACTCTCTCTCTCTCTCTCTCTCGCTCTCTCTCTGTCTCCCCATTTCAACTCTGTACTGTCTAATAAAGCTTGAAAATGCCAAAATATAATCTTTAAGAAAAATTATCGATAGCATTCATAAACATGTTTTTAATTAGTGTATACTTGCTTGAATATCATCTTTTTAATTCTTTATTATGACTTTAAAGGTGCAGTGTGCAGAATTTATTGACATTTTTCAGAACATTCTTAGTAGAAATGTAATTCAATATTCACAAGGATGTTTGAATTTGTGTATAATTCCTTTCCATTTTTTTATATATATAAAATGGCTTGAATATCCATTTATTTTAATTTTATTATGACCTTAGAGGTTTTATTTATTTGGTGAGGCTCCAACTGTGTCCTATCATGATGCATAATATTCACAAGTTAAGTTAAAGTTTTTATCGGTCACATTAATATATTCTCTAAAAGGAAGGGATTAGCAAGGGCGCGTTGACATCTATAATCTCACCACTAGTGACGCTAAATACTCTAATATTACACACTGTACCTTTTAAAGCCTGATACGAGTGTGTGTGTGTGTGCGTGTGCGTGTGTGTGTGTGTTGTAGGAATGGGACGCTTCCTTAGTGGAGTGACAGACGAGATGAAACAGAGTCACAGAGAAAGACTGTTCGCTGTCACACACAGAAGTCTGCTGGACGTCGCCGAACGGTAAAATAACTATAGTCTTTCTATGCTGATTCCTGTGTGTGTGTGTGTGTGTGTGTGTGTGTGTGTGTGTGTGTGTGTGTGTGTGTGTGTGTGTGTGTGTGTGTGTGTGTGTGTGTGTGTGTGTGTGTGTGTGTGTGTGTGCATGTGAAAATCTTTACTTAACTTTAATTAAAGTTGAAGATGGAGTCAGTGATTCTGGAGAACGCTTGTAGTTAAAATAACTTTGTCAAAATCAGTGAATATCTCCTCATGATCCGCTACCTGTCTGTATCATGTGTGCGCTGAAAAAATATCAGGTGTTAATACACAGCCTAGGCTCTGTAAACGGGCATGTAAGCAAACGGGGCCACAGTAGCTGGAAACATGCCCGTTTACAGAGCCTAGGCTGTGAATTAACACTGGATTTCAGCAGCGGATGATGAGCAAGTTCTCCCAAATTTTTACAAAAAGTGATTTTGACAACAAGCGTTCTCCAGAGTCACTGACTCCACCTTTTTAACAGCCAACATAGAGAGAGAATAACATTTCAGCATGTACAAGTTCAAAATCATCATTCAAAAAAGTGTGTTATGGTTATAATCAAAGTATTAATGAAATGTTGTTGGTCTTTTCTCCTGCAGATACCTCAGTGTGGGTCAGCAGACGTGTGGCGTTGCTATTCTGGGCCCAGAGAACGAAACCATTAAGAAAGACCCTTCATGGATAGTTCAATAGTTCAATAGTTCAATAGCTTATCATTGAAAACTGAACTGGACTTCTGCGGAAGAGGATTAGGGCCAAACATAAGAAAAAAAATTGAGTTCTGACTTTATTCTCAGTAGTTCTGAATTTAAAGTCAGAATTCTGAGAATAAAGAACTTACCCTGCGTTCCAATCCCCATACTTCACCTACTATTTAGTATGCCAAAAAAAGATTTAGGATGTCCCAATACATGCATGTCAATTGTAGTGTGCTGAAATTACAGAAATGCCCCGATAACTCCAATAGCATTTTGGAGTATTCGTCTTTATTCTTGACATTTCTCTACATAATGAATAGAAAATCTTCCTTATCTGATTTTTTTTTTCTCTCCTGTCTGTGGCCCTAAAACTCTTCTGTACTTTAGTATGTAGTGTAGTAAAAAGAAAGAGTATGTGATTTGGAACGCAGGGATAATTTTTTGTCTTATGGCTGGACCTAATATCCTCTTCCGTAGACCTCCGATGTAACACAGTGGCAAAACACATTATGTTCTCAAAATCCCGAACATATTTCTGTTAGAATTTTTATTTTTTTTTGTATGGCGTCGAAGAACTCAAGAGGAGGGAAGCTGACTGATTAGTGCTTTAGAAGTTACTTAATTTTTGTTTTTCTTTCTCCATATTCCGTTATGTACATATTTATTATTAAAATGTGATTATTACATTATATTGGAATACAAAATCTGAGTCAAGTCTTTATTTATTTTGTATAGATTATTTTGTGATGGTGGGGTTGATCTTGTGAGTGCGACTTTTGTGAAATTACATATACACATTATTTGGTTCTGGACATACTGAACTAGCCTGGTCCTTCCAGACCACCGTACTTCATTTCATTTTGTACAGAAGGTCTGGAATCGCTCAATTGACAAACGTTCACTCACTTGAAGGCGGGTGTCTGTTGAAGTTTAAAACTATTGGATCTGCCCAGTGCCACTCTGGATCTGCCAACCAACCATGTCAAGCGCCGGCTTCTGAGCCACTCCCTCTGTTCGCTGATTGGACCGGCAGAAATCTGTCCGTAGAAAACCTAAGAATATACCGCACACCCAGACTGACTACTGAAGGGAAATGAAAATTGAGCGGAAGTAGGTAGGCGGACGGTGCCAGGCTAATACTGAACACTCTTCAATGTAAAGTCAACTTAGCCTAATTACTTAGTTATAGTCAGTAACTTGATCACCATTCTCCTACAAAGGTTCATATTAGATTGAATGCAGTATTTTTTTTTTACCCACTGCAATCTTTAAATGTCCATCAGCTTGAATTATTTTTTTAATTAAAAACCTGAGGGGGTTGCAATCTAGAATGTAACCACTAGATGTGGCTAAATACTCTTATAGTACACACTGCACCTTTTAAACTTGAGGCTGTGTTCGGAAAGCCCTACTAGCGTCCTACATACTCAACCTCTATATACTACATACTGTCTACTCAAAGATCGACTGTGAATGCGAGGTGCGTCGAAACGTTTTCAGTTGAATACGTATACTCAAGCAATTAAGAATTTCTTCTTCTTCTTATAAGATTCTGGCCGTTTAGACGCTGTTTAGCGTATTGCCGCCCCCCACAGGTTAGATATAGAACTAGATTTTTATATACAGTCCTGTGTTGTGCAGTAAATGCAGAATTGTAAATAAAGAATTTAAAAAAAAAACTTCCTTGTCGTTTGAAAAGACGCAATGCATTGTGGGGCGGTTGAGTATGAAAAGTATCCAATCGATCCTTACCCAAAATCTTAGTAATCATCCGGGAATTTCTCGCATACCCAAACTCGCATACCCAACCGTCACATGCTCAAATTGAAGTCAAAATGAGTATGAGTAGGACGTTGGTATGGCTTTCCGAACACAGCCCATGTCTTTTTTTTTCTTGATGAAAATTATATCTCACAGACAAACACATTGATATCTTTCCACACAACAGATGCTTTATTACTCTGTGGCAGTGCGCTGTCAGTACATTAAAGTTGATGTTGCGTTTCACACTACAGCAAAGGCAGGACTCACAAACAACTAGAGAGAGGCCACACACACACACACACACACACAAAGCCTGGGGCGGATACAAACGGAGAAGGCAACACCACAACACACACACACACAGTAAGCAGGTTGATAGCTCACACACACACACACACACACACACACACAGTAAGCAGGTTGATAGGTCTCACACACACACACACACACACACACAGTTAGCAGGTTGATAGCTCACACACACACACAAACACACACTCATACACACAGTTAGCAGGTGGAAGGTCAAACACACACACACTGCAGGTTGATAGGAGTCACACACGCGCACACACACACACACAGTTAGCAGGTGGATAGGTCAAACACACACACAGTTAGCAGGTGAAAGGTCAAACACAACCACACACATATATGGCTCGGCTTACTGAACCCTTTTACAAATCAAGTTGGTAGACGTCTTTCAACATGTGAACAGGCATATATTAATTATTTAAAAGCAGCGTTAAAGGATTTACATTTATTATAGGGGAACAAGGTGCTGTAGAAAATAATAAAAGGACATACAATGACGACAAAAGCTCAGACTTGAAATGCATTGGCTACGTTAGCTAGCTGTGTTCACGCAACACTGATGTTAAGCTAGGCTAGGTAGCGTCAAAAATAATTTTGATATTGCTACATTTTCAGGACCAAAACTTAAATACATACGGTAGGGTACATAGTAAGGAGTGCTTAGGATGTATACGCTTAAAGGTGCAGTATGTAGAATTTTGGGTTTTATTTCCTAGCAGATTTTGTAGAAAGTAATTATAATATCCATAAGTACATTTAATTTAGTGCATACTAGCTGAAAACATTTTTTTGAATTATTTTTTTTTCCCTTAGAAAGGGTCTCATATATGTCCAGATTTCTGCATATTTTGGACCAAGGCCTAGTGCCGCCATCTTGAAAGTGTCATAGTTGGAATGTCATCAGGTGCATTGCTTAAAATTTAGAATTGTTCTTGTCCTTGAAGGCCACTGTAGCTTCTGTTATTATTCGAAAGGGTTGCGGTTACCCAGGGAGCGTTGCATTCTAGAACTTTGTAGAACTTTCTTGATGATGTCATATTACACACTGCACCTTTAAATCTCTGATCACTTTGAATGGGAATCTAGAAAATACTTCGGCTACGTAAATAACTCGATCCCAAATCACTCACCCTCAATTTTAATTTCGATTTCAGTGTCTAGGTTTCATCAGTAGTTAGTTAATAGAGAGAGGATCCTTTCTGAAAAGTGCCATGGCTTTATCCTGTAACTTTAATATAACTTTTTTAAATTACCTACTATCCTTAAGATCTACTAATCGATTAATTTTCAGTCAATACTTTTTTTAATATCGTTCATCGGTCATTGAGTGAGTAGCTGTCACTGATTTGTGAAGCTGTTCTGTCATTTTCAGATTGATGTGAAAAATGTAGTCTTCACTCCTAAAATTAATGTAAGAGTCCAGAGAATACTTTTGGTTCTAGTGTCAAAAAACAGGACTAAACTTAAAACTTGGGGGCGCGCTTAGCTCAGTTGGTAGGGCGTCCCCTCCCCCCCCCTCCCCCCATGGGCCTGGGCCAGCAGCGGACCCGGGTTCGATTCCAGCCCGCGGTCGTTCTCTGCATGTCACTCCCCTCTCTGCCCCATTTCAACTCTGTCTCTTCAAAACTATTATTAAAAGCATGAAAATGCAAGAAAAAAAAAAAAAAAAAAAAAAAAAAGCATAGGTAGCCATCTTTGATATTTTTGACATAGCCTACCAGACTACACACACTGTACTGGCTTAAAACAGCGATACAAAATAATATTACATACACACAGCAATTGTGTTGAAAATTAAGACCTTCTTACAACAATGTCATGATTTTGATTGTGGACATTTTGGAAGATGGTCAAACAAAAAACAATCAGATTTCTTGATTTCTTTCTTCAACTAAAACTATTCTATAGACCCTTATAACTTGTATCTTCTGTTTAGAAGTATAAACAAGAATTCCCCATCAATTTGAAAATTATCCAACAAAACTGCCCATAAACTTGACTACACAATACAGTGCGTTGTTATTGTTATGCTTTGATACGGTAACTATGGCCTGGTTTTCATTCTGTTGCCATAGAGCTGTGTTCTAGAATGTTTCCATGGCCTAGGTTTCGTGCCACACATTATTACCACACAGCCAGCAGTTGTATGAAAAAAAAATTAACACCTTCTTCAAAAAATGTCATGATTTTGATTGTGGCCATTTTGGAAGATGGGCAAAATAATAATAATAATAATAATAATAATAATAATAATAATAATAATAATAATAATAATAATAATAATAATAATAATTATTATAATAATAATAATAATAATAAAAAAAAATCTGATTTCTTGACACTTCAAACTAAAACCTAAAAGTATTCTATTGACCCTTATTTTAAATTTTAGAAATTAAAACAAAAAATGTCCACATTAACTCGAAATTTCAACCACAACAAAACATTGCCACTACACACTAGCCTACACAATACAGTGCGTTGCTATGGCTAGGTTTTCACACTGTTGCCATGGGGTGGTGTTCTAGAATGTCGCCATGGTTCTATCTTCGTGTTCTAGAATCTAGAATCTAGCTGGTTGCCTAGGCGCTGCTGTCTTTGGGTCTGACCCGGGTCACATGTTCCAGCTGCCCGGAGTCGGACACGTCGAAGCTCGTCTTGTATTTGGCCAAGATCTTCATGAGCGGACGCAGCTTCAGCCACCACTGATCCTTGGGGATACGGTGGCTGAAAGGGGAAAAAATACACAAGGATTTACTTATTTAAAGGTGCACTGCGTAACTTTGACAAGCAGAGAAGTGAACATTTGGGTTGCGTTCCGAATCACATACTCTTTCTTTTTTCTATTCTACATACTACATCCGACGATACAAATAATCTAGTTAGGATGCAGTAGGCATACTATTGGGACATACTTTACTCTCTTATTTCATCATAACATGGCGCCTTGATCTTGCCTCTTGCTTTTATATCCGTCGCATCCCCGTTTGTTTTCATATGGAGGCTTCGTCGATGTGACGTCACTTCACGTGCGCACTGGATTGTGGGTCAGAATCGCCCAAATAGGATGCACTTTTCAACACTAACAATCTTGGCCGCATGAAGTAGGACATCCGGGTACTTCTAACCATCCTAAATCTGGCCACAAGAATCGGGACATCCTAAATCTTTTTTCTACCATACTAAATAGTAGAAAGTATGCGATTCGGAACGCAACCTTTCTTAAGGCCAGGACACACCAGCCCGATAATCGCCGTCGTCAAAAAAAATGGAGTCGGCCGTTTCAGGAAGCTCCAGCTTCCCGTCGCTGCTAAAGAACACACCGAGACGACTGTTTATTTTCCGTACGCTCGCGGGACGTAATGTCTCCACAACAGCAGGCGGCGCTAATCTGTATTGTGGCCCGAAAAAATACGAAAGCCGGAAATGATTGGACATCTCTCTAGAGCATAAACATAGATAGAAATACGTATTTATATTTATGGACCATAAGAGCACAATTTTTAGCAGAGAGTGTCGAGCATGGTGTCGAGCAGTCAACAAGGGTTGATGCATGTGAGTACTCTCAAAACGAAACGAACAAACACATTAAAACGATGGCTAGCTGTTGTTAGCTGTTTGTGCTACCCGCCTCACTTCCGGGCTTCACTGATTCGCTAGCCCTCCACCAATCAAATTGCTCCAAATGAAAGACGGTCGGCCGCCGATTGAACATGTTCAATCGGCGGCCGACAGGCTCAAAACAAGCCCGACGACCTCTACGTCGGCCGACGTCACGGCACACACCAAACAGATTCGTCTTTTTTTTTGACGACGGCGATTATCGGGCTGGTGTGTCCTGGCCTTTAGGGATACGATGGCTGAAAGGGGAAAAATACACAAGGATCTAGTTATTAAAGGTGCACAACATATAATAGATTTTCATAATAATGTGAGACACTGGGTGACGTTCATAGGCTAATTTGGCAATATCACAACTATTTCTGCATACATTTTCATCTTAAAAAAAAAATAAAATCTAGAGGATAGATAAGGCCAGTGTTAAAATCTCTAAAACATATTAGTGGTCAAAGGCAGATCAGAGCAGATTTGGATAAAGCCCTTTTTTCATTTTATCAATGAAACAATACTAGGCCTATGTAAGACGTACCACTTCTGTTGAGAATAATTTGTGTTAATTCCCCATAATGTTGTCCCTTTAGTTTTGACAGAACATGGTCCATAATATTTTGCCTCTAGTCTACTTTCTTAGATACAGTTCAGTAAGTGATTTATTTTTAGTTATAGCTGTATATTTTTTCTTTTTTTTTTCTCTATTTTGTATTGAATATTAAACCAATTACATTTTCTGCAACATTATATTAAAAACTGAAAGTATTTCTTACACAAAGTCCGTCTCGTCTCTGATCTGAGCGACAGGCTGAAACACCATGGCTCGGCGTCGCATCCCCAGCAGACAGGCCGTGTCTTCGCTGTTCGCAAACACTTTCCCTGGAACACACACGCACACACACACACACACACACACACACACACACACACACACACGCACACACACACAAGCACAAGACTTTACAATGTAAAAATAACAGGTCCACACTAACATACAGGTGAAACTCGAAAAATTTGAATATCGTGCAAAAGTTCATTTATTTCAGTAATTCAACTTAAAAGGTGAAAATAATATATTATATAGACTCATTACATGCAAAGTGAGATATCTCAAGCCTTTCTTTGTTATAATTTAGATTAATATGGCTTACAGCTTATGAGAACCCCAAAATGCAAAATCTCAGAAAATTTTAATATCACATAAAATCAATGAACAAGGAATTTTCAATACAGAAATGTCAGCCCTGTATAAAGTATAACCATGCATATGTACTGAGTACTTGGTTTGGGCCCCTTTTGCATGAATTATTGCCTCAATTCCAATTCATTTGCCATGATATTCTAATAATATGAGTTTCACCTGTATACTACATATTTAAAGCTATAGTGCGTAACCTTTTCATGTAATATAACTTTTACGAAACCAGCAAAAAATAAAAAAAAAATAAAAAAATTAAGAGACCAGTCTGGATTTCTCTTAAAACTTTATCTCTACAGAAATGCTCTAAATGACAATATTTTTTATTGTGAATTTGGTAGAAATGTTGTCAGTAGTTTATATAATAAAACCAAAATGTTCATTCTACTCAAAC
>OX442359.1:2714348-2744348 GCA_949357725.1 Hyperoplus immaculatus | reverse complement strand
AGTCAGATAAACGGGTAATGTCATCCTGGGGTTGATGTGAATTGACAGTGCTCGTGCTGGAATGTAGAGCGTCAGTGTGTGGTAAGATGGACACTTTAAGATGTGTTTAGATTACCAGAGAAGAAATGGACAAGGCCATATCCCTATCTGCATTGTCACAGGCAGAGAGGAAAATGGAAAGCGTGTCTGTTGTACACTGGCAATGGATAAGGACACCTAAAACTGTCTGTGTATTGGAATGCATCTTATTTAAAAAAAAAAAAATAAATAAATAAATAAAAATGTTTTATCTGTATCAGTAGCTGTGTATCTGTGTATCTGAATCTTATGGCAGTGGGGGGCGGGACCTGATGAGCCTTTGTCTTCTCCTGCCACCCTTCGGACGATAACACAAAGTAATATGTATGAATATGCAAAGAGAAAATTGTGTATTGTGTGTAATTGTCCGGAATAATAATAATAATAAATAAATTACCACAACTTTCTGACTCCTGGAACAGCCTACAACATACAATTAAAATAAATACACTCATAACTGTTAAACAATTTAAAATAATTATTTTGAATCAGCCCCTCTACACTTGTAACTGTTTTAATTAGGCTATTGTCTCTTTCATTCAATTGATCTGAATGTTTTAAATTGCTGTTGTCTGTGTGTGTGTGTGTGTGTGTGTGTGTGTGTGTGTGTGTGTGTGTGTGTGTGTGTGTGTGTAAACTTGTTATGTATTCTCATTGTATATTGTGTATCTGTACAAACTCGACGTCATTGTAAAAGAGGCTCACCCCTCAATTGATCTTTCGAGGTTAAATAAAGGGAAATGAGTTTAGATATAAGAGATAAGACATGACAGATGACATTATTTATAATTCCAAAAATGCATCATACTTTATATTTGTTTCTGAAGTGCAAGTGTACATTTTACAACACCACAAGAACTGTTTGGTAAAATATCGGCTTCACCATTATATTGTTGACAAATCTGGGGGCAAATTATAAATGTGTCACCCCTTTCACTGCCGATAGTGTATTGTTTAGCTGTCTGAAAAAATCCTAGTTACTTGTATGTTGAAGGCCTTGCTGCCAACATAGCACTCGTGTGTTTATTGTTCGCTCATCTACATGAATTTAATTGTAGCTCCACTCCACTCCACACATTTGTTCCTTTTTTATATAAATATTTTTGAACCAGGCTTTCTATCCTAATAATTGATAGAATTGTTAACATTAATTTTAATTTTAATTTAAATTTTTCTGAAACAGGTATTTTTGACATGTTTTTTTCTCTATATAAATTGTAATGTGATCTAGTATGTGACTATTGCAATTTTACATGTAAGAAATGCCAAAGTCCTTCTTGCCAATATCATGTTGCACCCTTTTGTCAAGCCAACTTTCTGATAGTTATTGCAAGGATGCGAGCTGTCAATCAGTGAAGCCCCAAAACTCTGACCGGCTGGATTGTGTGTGTTGTTATGTCACACAAACACACACACACACACACACCCCCAACACACACACACACTCACACTCTTACATCAGTAATGGCATTCAGAGCTGTGTCTGAGCCACACACACACACACACACACCCCTCCACCCTCCCCCCCAACACACACACACACACACACACACACACACACACACACACACACACACACACGCACACACACACACATACACTCCCTCCCTCCCCAACACACACACACACACACACACACTCACACACACACACACACAAACACACACACACACACTCCCTTACATCAGTAATGGCATTCAGAGCCGTGTCTGAGCCTATGCTTAGGTCGGACCCGGGAATATTGTTGGAGACGGTTGCCGGTACCATCACCATGGGAACACAGAACTCAGTATATTGGTTCCGGGCCGAAGAAAGTTCCAGTAATCCCATATAGGCCTGTAGCGGTGAAAGCCAGTTTCTTATTGGTTAATAACTTAATATTATATTATATGGACATACAGAGGGAATTATGAGGTGTCAAGGAACAAGGTGAGAGCGGTATAATGCCATTAAAGCTGGGGTATGTGATTTCTGATTGGTCAAAGTTAACATGAGCTCTGTTCTTATTGGCTGTTGGGACTGTCCATTCACTTTTGGCACGACTTTGTTGGTGTAGAGCGTGTCAGGGAGGGACCATAGGGGAGGGACCAAAGAGAACAAGTGGAGCGGTTGAGGTATTTGGATTCAAATCTCTATCCCAACTGCTATTTTCTCCCCAAATCCTCCAACCCAGCTTTAAGGGCTTTAACCATATGGTTTTGAGGAAATTAAATGCATATAGTACATACTATCTACTATACAGCTCTGGAAAAAAAAATTATAATAAATAGACATAAATTTGACTTTGACTTTAAATCTTCATCTCTACATTACCTATTGAAAATGCTCTTGATGACAAATTGGAATTTGGTAGAAATGTTGTCAGTAGTTTATATTATAAAACCAAAATTCTAGTTAATTCTACTCAAACATATGCCTATAAAGAGTAAAAACGAGAGACACTGAATATTTGGAGTGGGTCTCTTAATTTTTTTCCAGAGCTGTACTGTACTATATACAATTTTAAAACTGGTTGAGTGTGTGGAGGAACAGAGGTTGAAGACATGGGCTTTGAGGTGGGTGGGCGAGGGGGTCTATTGATGGGAGAAAGGTGTTTCTATAGTAACGTAATAGACACATTTTAGACACAACAATGGGACAAAGTGGGACAAACAAAAATGTGTGGGAGGAGTTTGTCAATATAACATTTTAAAACTGTTTGGGTGTGTTAATAATAATAATAATAATAATAATAATAATAATAATAATAATAATAATAATAATAATAATAATAATAATAATAATAATAATAATAATAATGTAGTTAATTTATATAGCGCTTTTCTCGCACTCAAAGCACTTTACATAAAGAACTAGATACATAAAGTTGATGGGGTTGAAGGAACATGGGTTGAAGGCATGGGTTGCGTTCCGAATCGCATACTTTCTACTATATAGTATGTAGAAAAAAGATTTAGGATGTCCCGATTCTTGTGGCCAGATTTAGGATGGTTAGAAGTACCCGGATGTCCTACTTCATGCGGCCAAGATTGTTACTGTTGAAAACTGCATCCTATTTGGGCGATTCTGACCCACAATCCAATGCGCACGTGAAGTGACGTCACATCGAAGAAGCCTCCATATGAAAACAAACGGGGACGCGATGGATATAAAAGCAAGAGGCAAGATCAAGGCGCAATGTTATGATGAAATAAGAGAGTAAAGTATGTCCCAATAGTATGCCTACTGCATCCTAACTAGATTCTTTTTATCGTCGGATGTAGTATGTAGAATAGAAAAAAGAAAGAGTATGCGATTCGGAACGCAACCATGAACTTGTGGGGCTTTGAGGTGGGTGGGAGTGGGGGTGTGTTTGTGGGAGATGGGTATTTATAATGAAGATAACAGATACAGTAATGGCAAAGTGGGACAAAGGAAAATGTGTGGGAGGAGTTTCACTAGTGGGAGGAGCCAAGAGGAGAGCCAGACCAATCAGGATGGAGAGTGAGACACACACAGGAAGTAGATGGTGTAGCTCTAAACACAAAGATAATAATAATAATAATAATAATAATAATAATAATAATAATAATAATAATAATAATAATAATAATAATAATAATAATAATACATATTTATAATCATGATAATTAAATAATAATAATAATAATAATAATAATAATAATAATAATAATAATAATAATAATAATAATAATAATAATAAATAATTAATATTAAATAATACAAAATCAGGGAGGTCAAGCTGAAAAAGTCAAAAACCTTTAAAAAATAAATTGATTTTGTTTTCACTAATTAGTCAAATAGTCAAATAAAAACATTTTAGGCCCTCAATGCAACGTGCACACTTATATTAGGGCTTGAATCCTTCTGTCTCTTTAACATCTGGTTTACTTACTACTAATACATATTAAATCAATAATTTGGTTGAGGCTATTTTTATTCTTTTGATTTTGACATTAATATCATCCTAAAGTTTGGCTTTGCAGCTTTGGCTACTACAGACAGACAAGGTGTGAGCCTATAACATATAAATGTGTTTTAAATTATATATTTGTATATAATTATTATATTACATACAAAAGTCTAGACATGTGCAGGGAAATTAAATGTGAAACTGGGTGAATGAGTGAAAATGAAGTGGACTAAGTGGTGGTAAACAGCATACAGTGCATGTGAAATACTGGAAAGGGAAAGCTATTCATAATACAGTAAAGACAGTACAAAAATGCAGACTTTTCATATTACTCAAAAATACAGCTTTTATACAATTAACACTAGCATTTCTGTAATTATACAAACCAATAGTATACTGTTTGAAAATGAGAAAACTATAATACTAGCTTAAAAATATCTTAGTTTGTTCAAATTGATAAAATATTGTGACATTTTTTTTTCATTATGTTTAAAGCTGTGGTTAAGTAACTTTTCGTATTACTCAATAATCCAGTTTTTATACAATTATCAGTAGCATTTCTTCAAATAAAATATTGTTTAGCTATAGGGAAACAACTAATACTAACACGAAGATAACTTGGATTGTTCAAAAATATAAAATATTGTAAAATTAATATAATACATTGAATATAAAATATATAATACTATTGTTAAATCAAAATAATAATATAAAAAAACTGTCATTATGCCCAAAATAATGATAAAGTTACCGTACCTCAAATCCTCCAATGACCAGGATAGCGTTGATGTTATGTATCTTGATCTGCTCTGCGATCTTATCCAGATATTTGCCTGGAAGTGTCCTAGGAGATACAGAAAGGAAATAATCCAATACTTGTCCAAAAAATGTCACTTTACTCTGATTAAAAGAAAGTAATTGTTCTTCATTTTTACTTTCTCTTAAACCTGCAGTGTGTAGAATTTTGGGTTTTATTTCCTAGCAGATTTTGTAGAAAGTACATTTAATTTAGTGCATAATAGCTGAATTTATTTATTTTTATTATTATTATTTCCCTTAGAAAGGGTCTCATATATGTCCATATTTCTGCATATTTTGGACCAAGGCCTAGTGCCGCCATCTTGAAAGTGTCATAAGTGTTGCATTCTAGAACTTTGTATAACTTTCTTGATGATGTCATATTACACACTGCACCTTTAAATGCAGTTTATAATGTCTAATCTTGATGTATTGTAATCTTGCCCCCTGTAAAGCACTTTGAATGGCCTTGTGTCTGAAATGTGCAATAGAAATAAACCTGCCTTGCCTTACAGTTATTGTACAGTATAATCATTATATAGAAATAATCCAATAGTTAAACAATGTTCCACTTTAATATGGTTAAAATTAATGTTTTACTTACAGTTATAGTAGAGTACAATTATTATGGAAGAATTAGGACTAGTCACCTTTTTCTCTAATATGTGTTAATTGAAATGTCTAGGTGGAATGGGTCAAACCTTAGAACAATATGGCGGAAAATAAAAGCGGATATAAAACCTTGACTTTTTCAAATCGGTGTATACCTTGAAACCAGGTTATCGGCCCTTAGCTAAAAGAATGTTGCACTCAACTCTGGTTAAAATGTTGATTTTTATTTACAGTTATAGTACAGTACAATTATTATGGAAGATTTAGGACAAGGTTAATTTTTTTTTTTTAAGATATTTTTTTGGTATTTTTATGCTTTATTGATAGTGTAGAGACAGAGTTTAAATGGGGCAGAGAGGGGAGTGACATGCAGAGAACGACCGCGGGCTGGAATCGAACCCGGGTCTGCTGCTGGCCGAAGCCCATGGGGGGGATTTTGTCTAATATGTGTTAATTGAAATGTCTAGGTAGAATGGATCAAACCTTAGAACAATATGGCGGAAAACAAAAGCCGATATAAAACCTTGACTTTTTCAAACCATGGTACACTTTGGCCCTTGCCTTAAACAATGTTGCACTCAACTCCAGGTAAAATGTTATTTTTTTATTTACATATATTACAGAAGACTTTGTGCTCAGTTACCTTTTTTGTCTATGTGTTATTTTGAAATTTTGCAAAATGGGTAAAACCTTAGCACGGTATGCTGGAAATGAACAGTTATTTACCATGCCTAAAACAATGCACTCAACTGTGGTTAAAACGTTGATTTTTATTTACAGTTATAGTACATTATAATCATAACAGAAGACTTTGTGCTCAGTTACCTTTCTGTCTCAAATGGGTGTTATTTTGATATGTCTGGTAGAATGGGTAAAACCTTAGGACGGAATGCTGAAAATGAATAGTTATCGGCCCTTGCCTAAAACAATGTTTACCCCAGTTAAAATTATGTTTTTATTTACAGGTATTGTACAGTTTAATCATAACATATGACGTTGTGCTCGGTTACCTTTTTGTCCCAAGCAGGGACCCTCCCTGGCCGGTCCAACCACCGACGTCTCCCCATTTGATTTCCTTGATCTGAAGTTTGAAAACAGGAAGATAAATTCCATTAGTATATTATTATTTGATTTAATTTTTGCTAAAACTGATTTACTTTGTAAATCCTGAACTTTAAATATTTATTTTTTGTTGCAGTTCAGGTGATACTTCACTGATTTGGTGTGTGTGTGTGTGTGTGTGTGTGTGTGTGTGTGTGTGTGTGTGTGCAACATCAATGTAATAACTAATTTAGCTATTACATTGATGTTGATTGATGTAACTAATTTATTACTGGTGTAATAATTAAGTTGTATATTTATTTATTTTTATTTATTTTTACGAACTAAACTAAGTTGTAAGTCGTGTGTAAGGATCAGTATGCTAAGGTCTGAACCAACCTATTTTAAGACTAGTAAGCCATGGCCAGTATTTTCTACCATTATGATACTGTTTTGTGTTTATGTGAAAGCAAGAGGTTAAGCACTTACACTACATGTAGGTCAGTGGAAACACTTTGTGTGTCTTTGTGTGCCCATGTTTACACAGACAACATTACAGAGTGAGTGCGTGCATTTCTGTGTTTGTGTATACTTTCTTGCATGTCTGTGTGTGTGTCTGTATGTCTATGCGTGTCTGTATTTCTGTGTGTGTGTGTGTGTGTGTGTGTGTGTGTGTGTGTGTGTGTGTGTGTGTGTGTGTGTGTGTGTGTGTGTGTGTGTGCATGTGCGCATGTGTGTGTGCTTGCGTGCATATGTGTGTGTGTGTGTGTGTGTGTGTGTGTGTGTGTGTGTGTGTGTGTGTGTGTGTGTGTGCATGTGTGCTTGCGTGCATGTCTGTGTGTGTGTGTGTGTGTGTGTGTGTGCATATGCGCATGTGTGTGTGCTTGCGTGCATATGTGTGTGTGTGTGTGTGTGTGTGTGTGCATGTGTGCTTGCATGTCTGTGAGTGTGTGTGTGTGAGTGTGTGTGTGTGTGCATGTGTGCTTGCATGTCTGTGAGTGTGTGTGTGTGTGTGTGTGTGTGTGTGTGCATGTGTGTGTGTGCTTGCATGTGTGTGTGTGTGTGTGTGTGTGTGTGTGCATGTGTGTGTGTGCTTGCATGTGTGTGTGTGTGTGCATGTGTGTGTGTGCTTGCATGTGTGTGAGTGTGTGTGTGTGTTTATATAAATGTTCCAGCTGCAATGGGAGCGTAGTAATTGGCTTACGGTAAGTAGGAACTGTTTATCTGGTCACACTTCAGTCTTATCACTGCAGCCAGCGGAACAGAGGTTGGGGGAGGAGAATGGACGTAACACCACTTACTGAATCACTATGACCTCATTGGAATGTTTGTCAAGCACCCTAAATAAAGAGTGCAGCTTGTGTTATCAGCCTTTTTGAAAGACCAAAAGTTATATTTGTTTCTAGTTCATGGTATTTCTTTCATTTTAATTTTCCCTTTATTCATCCTCGAAAGATCAATTGAGGGGTGACCTTCATTTACAATGATGTCGAGTAAAAGTAAATGCCACACTGTTACTGTGTTTGAAATGCATTTAGTCATGTTAAGGGGAAAACTCATTGTATTTGTTATTTAAACTAATAAGTTATTTGTAAAACAGCAATTTTCAATGCTGCGTTTTAAATTGGGAGATACAAGTTCAAAGACAACCAATAACCTCTGTATTTAAAAAGAAATCAAGGAAGTAGGCTAATAATAACCATTAATGAAATAAAGGCTATCGCATCACAGTAGGCCTATTGTCCACAATAATCGCACAACAGCCCCCCATCCAAAAAGGAACTTTAAAAAGTTGAATTTGCACTTTGATGTGCATACACATGTTAAGTGTATGGTCCATTACTTGTATTTAGTGTGTCTGCATAGTATTGCACCAAAACAGTAGAAGTTTTCTTTAATTGTGCTTTGTACTGTCTGCATGTTTGCACAAAATGTGTACCTGCAGATAGCAAACAAAATTGCACAACTGTAAGGTCAGTGTCTGTTGTATTTTTGTTTTCAGATAAACAGTTGTCCATTTCTTTAGTGCGCATTGGCGTATTTGAGCAAAATACCCCAACATTTTTCACTTCCTCCTGTTCCCCTTGGCAGCAACCATATTGACTAAGCCATTTCCTGGGGGAAACACTGCTGCAGTAAAGGTCCATGGGTCGGATTCGAACCCGCGACCACTGCAACAAAGGCCGGAGCCAATATGGTACGCGCTCTATCCACTACGCCACCGGAGCGCCCAACGTATATTATTTTGACGCCTACCTGTCCCTTGTAGAATCCCTCGAAGCCGTCGCTGACAGCGAACATCTTGTGTCCTTCTGTGATCCCGACTCTGACGGCTGAACGCACCGCCGCGTTCATACCCGCTGCCGGGGCGCCCACGTTCATCACTGCTACGTTAAAGGAGCTCTGTATAAGACACACACAGAGGGAGAGACACACACACACACACACACACACACATACAGAGACACACACACACATACAGAGACACACACACACACACACACACATACAGAGACACGCACACACAGAGATACACATACAGAGATATACACACACACACACACACACACACACACACACATATAATACAGAGAGATACACACATACAGAGAGATACACACACACACACACGTACAGAGAGATACACACACACACACACACACACACACACACATATATAATACAGAGAGATACACACATACAGAGAGATACACACACACACACATACAGAGAGATACACACACACACACACACACACACACACACACACACATAGAGACACACACACACATACAGAAATATACACACACACACACATATATAGACAGAGAGAGAGACACGCACACATACACACACATACAGAGACACACACACATACACACACACACACACACACACACACACACACACACACACAGAGGAAACACTTAGAAATACATTAAATACATTCTCAAACCTCAGGTGTGCGTCTACTATTCAGCATGTCTGATGCTTGGTTTAGAAGGACATGGATTATCAGCAACTTCCAGAGGCAGTGAAGACAAGCAGTGAGTTCTGTAGCAGACATTAAAGGTGCAGTGTGTAATATGACATCATCAACAAAGTTCTACAAAGTCCCAGAATGCAACGCTCCCTGGGTAACCCCACCCCTTTAGAATAATAACAGAAGCTACAGTGGCCTTCAAGGACAAGAACTATTCTACATTTTAAACAATGCACCTGATGACATTCCAACTATGAGACTTTCAAGATGGCGGCACTAGGCCTTGGTCCAAAATATGCAGAAATATGGACATATATGAGACCCTTTCTAAGGGAAAAATAAATAATTAAAAAAAAAATGTTCAGCTATTATGCACTAAATTAAACGTACTTCTGGATATTATAATTATTTTCTACAAAATCTGCTAGGAAATAAAACCCAAAATTCTACACACTGCAGCTTTAAGTGGACAAAACTGCTTTTTTCTGGTACTTTTATATTATTAAATATATTGCCAAATAACCAAGAATGTGATGCCTGACAGAACAGCTGTTTGTGTCCACTGCCTGTACTGTATATAAAACCATCCATGTCTCATCAACCCGCTGAGCAGCTTGGGCCAGGCTTTGCCTCAGAGCAGAGCAGCAGGCAGAGATTACCTCGCATGCAAGAAGCCGCATGCCGCCTGAAGTAAATCATTAAAAATACATATTTAAACTTTTTAACTTTTTATTTATTAATGTTTTTGAGAAAGGGCACACTAAACCAAATGTGCTGAAAGGGTTCAAAAAGTGAGGAATTATCTATACTATGCTGTAAATACATTAAATAAATAAAAACTTGGACGTGTAGTTTTCCCACAATATCTTCAGAGTCCGTTTAAGGAAAATTCACTTTCGGGCCACAGACGCTGCAGAAAGACCTCGGACTTGTTGAATTCATTTCGTTGAATGCCTTTAAGTCGAAAATGAAGGAAATTGAGCTAGACTCTCTAAGATGTCAGTGTTTTTAATAGGTTCTTTTTCCTGGTTACAGAAATGGGTCTATTTAGGATTGTTGAAGTGTGAAGTGATTTGCTTTATTTTTTAGCGCTATTTTAATTTTGTCCCTGTGTGTTTGTCTGTAACTGTTTGTCTGTAACTGTTTGTCTGTAACTGTTTGTCTGTAACTGTTTGTCTGTAACTGTTTGTCTGTAACTGTGGTTCATTGTGCTACTGCCTGTCTTGGCCAGGTCACCTTTGAAAAAGAGATTTTTAATCTCAATAGGTTTTTTTCTGGTTAAATAAAATAAATACAAAGACATGAAATGAAACTTTAAGGAGGGCTACTTTAGGTTACTTTGAAGCAGATCAAAGCCAACACTGGATGCAACCCTTTTGTGTGTCGACTTGCATTTCAACTTCGAAGCACATTCATGAACGCAGTCATGAAGAAATGAGCAGAGAGGGATAACGAGCACTTGGACTGTCATTTTGTGGCACTGGCTGTAGTGTGTTACCATATCAACAAACTGGAGTTTTACATTTTGTCTTTCTGGCTAGAAAACCTCCATTGTCACTTACTGTAAGTGTTTTAATCTCTTGTCAATGTGGGTTTGTGGAATAAGAATCCAAAGAGACTACTGAGAGTCATCAACATGTAGCAGAGGTCTAAATAAGTTGCTGAAAAGCTTGATGACTCTGTAAACTAACTGGACGTATATTACTCTTCTTATGTTCCCCCCCACCCTCTACCTCAGGACAAAGACAGTCACATAAAAACAGCCTCTGTTGGTGTCACAAAAAGACTTCAGCCCCCACAATGCACCTGACCAGGAAGTACCTGACGCTACCGTACAAATCTCAGCGCCGCTAAAGGGGGAAAGATACATCAGTACAATTACAAATGTGATCGTATAATTAATCTAATATGAATAAAAAGTGTATGGGATAATGTTATTGCTTTAATTCAAATCATGTTTCTTTGTATTATTCGATTGAATAAAAAGTGTTATTTTATCATTATTATTTGATTTTTTGAGTATATTCACTTACATTTGGAAGTTAATAATAATAATAAGTTTATTTTATTATTATTTTATTGTATATTCACTTACGTTTGGCAGTTCAGAGTCAGTTTTACGGCAGGAGAGAAGCCTGTAGGTCCTCAGATTGTTTTCAAAGCTCCTGCAGACGGGGCAGAGATGTGGAAAAAAGCAAATTTAGATAATGTCGTAAATTCACAATGGATGTCTCCGCTCTGTTACTGCTGAGGAGAAAAAGCTTTTAGAATCACTCAAAAGATCGATTCAAACACAGTTAAACCTGACGGGCACACTGCCACACAGACCACAGCGCTGTCTCCAATTTGGGCAGGAAAAACATAATCATACGGATGGTAAAAGTAACTTATTTGCACTTTTAGAATTGTACTTTCTGTAATGAAATGTCTGTAAACTCTATTCAAGCTTTTTAATGCGTTTTTAGAATGCACTCTCAGATGAAAATAAATCTACTTTTCCGTGTACATTCAAAATTTCCTCGTTGGAGGTTTAAGTTTTCAAAAAAGTTCCTTCCGTGGCGCTCCGGTGGGGTAGTGGATAGAGCGCGTACCATATCGGCTCCAACCCGTGGACCTTTACTGCATGTCATCCCCCTCTTTCTCTGTCTCCCCATTTCAACTCTGTACTATCTAATAAAGCTTGAAAATGCCAAAAAATAATCTTTAAAAAGCACCTTCCGCGCAGTCTCACGGCCTCTTCAAATTTCTTCTCGTCCATGGCCTTCTGCACCTCCTGGGTCTGAGGGAGACGAAAACATTACAGAGAGTTTTAAACATACAGTACTTCACGCCATGTAAACTAAACTACAAAGTGTCACATGTAAGAGACACACACACAAACACACACACCACAGACAGACAGACAGACAGACAGACAGACAGACAGACAGACAGACAGACAGACTCACACACACAGACAGAGACAGACACACACACAGACTCACACACACAGACACACACACAGACTCACAGACTCACACACACACACACACAAACACACACAGACAGAGACAGACACACACAAAAACAAACAAACAAACACACACACACACACACTCTTACCATCTGGTTTCCACTTACATGTGGCACTTTTAAGTTTAGTTTACTTGAAGCAATAGCACTTAAGTGATTCCCGTTGTTCTGAGTTTGTACCTTTTATGGTTGAATGCTCTTACTGGAAGTCGCTTTGGATAAAAGCGTCAGCTAAATAAAATGTAATGTCATGTAATGTAACACCAAAATCCTTCATGGCCAGGTTCATTTTTCCTGTTGTGACAGGCATCCGGGTGTGGTTTGGTATGTGTGTGTGTTTACTGAGCCCAATGATCCAAAACTCTATTCCACCTCATTCATTTTAGGCAAAGTGCTGCAGACTAAACGTGACTGTGGAAGTGTCTGAGTTACTGCACTGCTAACAGGCGATGTTTCAAGTTGTGTGATACTGTTTTCACACTGTTGAAAGTAAATTGATTTCAGACTGGAGGGATTTTGTCAGATCCTAGTTTTTCTGAGACAAGAAATCATCGACAATTCATGAAGTCTGGACTTTATCCTCATTCATCTTTTTACTCCCCAGCAGATTTGATCAATTTGGGCATGTCTGTTAACTGTTATGTTTTGTAGCCTGTTCCATACCAGACCATCGCACTTCATTTCATTTGTACAGAAGGTCTGGAATCGCTCAATTGTCAAACGTAAACTCACTTGAAGGCGGGTGTCTGTTGAAGTTTAAAACTATTGGATCTGCCCAGTGCCACTCTGGATCTGCCAACCAATCGCATAACGTTTGGTCGTCACGTGTGTCATGAGCCGGCTTTTGTACATTAATTTAAACACTCATCCAGAAGTGTTTCAAGGTAAGAGACTAGCCAGTGTTTGGGAATTTGCTACTTGTCTTATTACCCCCCAAAAAAGAGCATAATTTATATATTTTTAGTATGTAGTAAAGCTATCTTGTTTTCTTTTCTCCAACGTGCACAATTTGTCCTTCAAAGACACACACCCACACAGACACACACACAAACATCCCCCCCCCACACACACACACACACACACACACACACACACACACACACAGACACACACTTACCATCTGCACACACCCCATCAGTATTCGTTTCCACTTACTTGTGGCACTTTGTAGTTTAGTTCATTTGAAGCTATAGTACTGTGTGTGTGTGTGTGTGTGTGTGTGTGTGTGTGTGTGTGTGTGTGTGTGTGTGTGTGTGTGTGTATGTGTGTGTGTGTGTGTGTGTGTTTGTGTGTGTGTGTGTGTGTGTGTGTGTGTGTGTACTGTGTGTACTGTAGCTTCAAAGTGCTCCGGGTGTGGTTTGGTATGTGTGTGTGTTGACTGAGCCCAATGACCCAAAACTCTGCTCCACTTCATTCACTTTAAGACATGTACTGACCACAAGAGACTGTGGAAGTGTCTGAGTTACTCATCAAAGCCCTTTGTCCCAGACTGTTTTCATATAATGCTGGGTTTACACTACACGACTTTTCACGCGATTTGACAGTCGCAGACAATCTTCCAATGTCGGACTGAAATCACAGAAGTCGTGCTGGAGTTGTGGCGCGCGCACGTTATCTCAGTCATCCGACACGATTTCAGCCAGTCTTCTCCCCGTCTTGACCTTTCCGACATTATCAAACAGGTTTGATATTATCGCTAGTCTTAAGGGGTTGGCTCAAGCGAAATGACGTAAACACTGTCACACTGTCGCATGCACCAAGCAAGACGCAGGAGGAGCGGCATTAGTCGCGACCTGTGTCCGCCTGTGCAGGCACTTATTTCGGACACTTTTTCCTTGAAGCCTCGGCTGGAGAACCAGGCTGACAGCCGCGCAACCTTAACACTTTACCGTCAAATACAGGGTTAGGAGTTAAAGTTATTGGGGGACGAGATCAGCAAATAAAGCTGGTCAAATAACTAAAGGAAGTCCCCCGCTCGGAATATTGAATTAACTTTTTTTTTATTAAATAATCACTATCGCGTTTGCGGAAATAATATTAATCTCAAAAGGAATCTAGTTGTAGTCTTACAATATGAGACCCCCTGTCTTTTCGAAATCTCACTCTGTGACTGAAAACTAATGACTAGTTGTCTTCAGGTGTGAGTTGATTGTCTTTAGATGTGAGAGGGTTTCAGTCTTCAGTCTTTTCAAAGTCTTTTAAAAGTCCTCCAGTGTAAGCTCAGCATTACATGTCAAATGATTTCAGACGGGGTGTACTGATTACAAGTTAATTTCACTTGAGAAATTCCAAGACTGAATAACTTAATTTTGAAATATTACAAGAAATGCATTATGATGTAATATAACGTGAGCTCACCACATAATAATCAAGAGATAAAAATAGAAAACTATTCAATTAAATAACTATTTTTGGCAATAATAAGAGGAAAACTTAACGTTAAATCTTCTAGCAGGGAGTAGTGTTCCGATAAACTTGAATTTGAACTTGGATAAAAAAAATTCAAGTGATTGTGTAATTAATTGCTTACTAGAGGGACATACACATACACACAAACACACACAAACACATACACACACACACACACACACACACACACAAACACACACACACACACACACACACACACACTTACCATCTGCACACACTCCATCAGTGGCAGTCTAACAGCCTGGTTTCCCACCAGAGACACGACGCAGGCCGGAGTGTTGGCTGAAGCCTCCAGTAAAGCCAGCACCGCCTCCACGCCCATACGACTCGCCTGCAAGGAGACAACTCAAGGTCAATACTTTTTTTTTTTTTTTTTGGCATTTTTTTTATGCTTTATTGATAGTATAGAGACAGAGTTGAAATGGGGCAGAGAGGGGAGTGAGACAGAGCTAAGGTTCAAGGTCAATACTTAAAGGAATACTTCACCCATACTGAGCCGGCGTTCTATCTTTATAAAATTGCTATTATAAAACGGGTGGCTTAAATCCAGCGATCTGATTGCGTCCTAACTGTTGTATAATGGGCGTATACATACTGCGTTCCAATCAGTTTGCAGAGTTCACTATCACTTTGCGACTGAGGAAGTAACGCCGGTAGTTTGTAAACAAATGGATATATGCTAAAGGAGGCTCAGTCTTTGGCTGTGGAGGGTTGGGAGGATTTAAAAACACTCTCCGGTGGAAACAGGAACAAACTTCTGTCAGTTTGGTGTCCCGTCATAAACTTTGGGCTCCGGTGATCGGCTTCACTATGGAGGAGCGGCGGCCGCGGAAAAAAGACCAAAACAAACCGGCCCGCAGAGCGACTAAAGATGAGGAAGACAAACTCTAAACTAAACCAAACGTGAAAAGATGCTGCCGTACAGACAATGTGAAGTAATGGGCTTCCCAACCACCTCAAAAGAGCGTTTCACTAACATGTTGACAGATGTCTACGCCACTGATTGACACGGAGGAGTAACTGGTCTCCGTGCCTGTGTGTGTGTTTTTGCTCAGGACAGCAACAAAGGCACGTTGATGAAACTAATGATAGATCATGTGAGGTTAAATGCTTGTTGTTTTGTCGGTGGCGAAGCTAACGGTAGGCTAGTTTGTGAACTTCCTCGATACATTGCTAGCGATCGCAGCTCTCGTAGCCTTTTCTCCGAGGGACGCTATAGAACGTTTCATAGCAACCGCAGTGCATTTTGCAGGCTGTCAGGCGCGACTACTTCTTTGTAATCATTGATAAGCAGATTTTTCGATTTAATAAAACATTTAAGTGGTAGCATGTCTATGACTTTCACTTCGCCATACTTGTAACCGTTTTATAAAAGCAATAGCTCACTTCAGGCTGTGGAATGTGCTTGTCATGGTCTGTCTTTGTCTTGTCTTGTTTTGGTGGTTCCCCGTGTTTCCTGTTTTATTTTGGTATGTCGGTCTTGTTCCTCCCCATGTCCGGTCAAGTTTCCCTCCTGTGTGATTACTGCTCCCTCCCCTAATGTGATACACCTGTCCCTCGTTGTCTACCCTGTCTTGTGTGTGTATATTTAACTCCCTGTGTGTCATTGTTCTGTGTCTTTGCATTGTACCTGTTGGTGAGTCCGTCCCTGTATGTTCCATGTGCCTTGCCGTTTTGCCTTTTTGGAGTTTTTGTGTTTTTTGGACAATAAATTACCTTTATTTGAAACGTCTTGCATTTGGGTCCTGCTTGCCTGCCTGCCTGTCGTCACCGTAACAGTGCACACTACACCATAGTTAAGGGGCGTTGTTCGGCCCGACGCGAAGCCCCTTAACTGTGGTATAATGAGCACATTCCACAGTCGTGAGCTATTGCTTAATTATAATATAATGGGTGAGGTTTTTCTTCCCTCAGTCTTCCCTTGGCTCAGCTGTCCTGTTTATCCAAACCCTACATTTTCCCATGTGTGATGTCACGCATGTTAAAATGTAGTGTTAGACAGTGAGACCATAAAACACTCTTTCTGCCTTTTCTCAGACTAGGATGACCCCATCTGCAGTGTGTAGAATTTTGGGAATTTTTTTTATAGCAGACTTGGTAGAAAATAATTGTAATATCCATAAGTACTTTTAATTTAGTGTATAATAGCTGAAAAAAATAGTTTAGAATTTATTTTTCATAGAAAAGTCTCTTATATCTCTATAAATTATATTTTCGAATGGGAAAGATAACAGAAGGGTTGCGTTCCGAATCGCATCGCATACTCTTTCTTTTTTCTATTCTACATACTACATCCGACGATAAAAAGAATCTAGTTAGGATGAAGTAGGCATACTATTGGGACATACTTTTACTCTCTTATTTCATCATAACATTGCGCCTTGATCTTGCCTCTTGATTTTATATCCGTCGCATCCCCGTTTGTTTTCATATGGAGGCTTTGTCGATGTGACTTCACTTCACGTGCGCACTGGATTGTGGGTCAGAATCGCCCAAATAGGATGCATACACTAACAATCTTGGCCGGATGAAGTAGGAAATCCGAGTACTTCTAACCATCCTAAATCTGGCCACAAGAATCGGGACATCCTAAATCTTTTTTCTACATACTATATAGTAGAAAGTATGCGATTCGGAACGCAACCATAGTGTGTCTTACCAGGATCCTGTCGAAGGCGGAGGGGGTGCCTCCTCTCTGCACGTGTCCCAGGATAGTGACTCTCGTGTCGAAGCCTTTGCAGCACTGGAGGAGTGAGATGGAACAACAGTGTTTAGTTTGCAGGATAAAGGGCTTTAAGGTGCTACGAGGAACTTTTAAATATTTCTGAAACAGTCAAATGTTTTCCTCTGATGATCATAAATGGCATATACCAGCAAACGAGACCATCAGTGCAAGAATGCTATTTTTATTTAGTTTTTCCTAATTTGTTATGGGTACGCTCACCCAGGAATAACAGCTGGCGTAGTTAAAACACTACCGCTTTTGTCCTAAGGGGGCGCAAGAATAAAACTAAAAATCTAAAGTTCCTTGGAGCACCTTTAAGAAGTAAAAAGACAAACAAGAATTCAAAGGGACATAAAGGATATATTGAATCAAAAAATATATTAGAGTAGGTATTTCAGGAAATAAATCTATCAAACAAAATAACAATAAGGATTAAGGAATTAAGTAAAAAGTGCAGAGGTGTGCAAGACAAAAAAACATGTAGGAAATATAATCCATGCTTCTGTAGGAGAGTTTTTTCCTCCATGACTTCCAGCGTCCTTACCTGTTTGATATAATCCGGGGTGATGGCCTTGTTGTGGGAGTCTATGGCGCCTTCAGCTACAATAATAATGTTCAGCCTTTTCTTATCCGCACGGTTCTGGAGAGACATAAAGAGAAGCACACGCATTTTAAACAACATGACAGAACAAGTTTTGCATCGTTTAAATGCTGCATAATTTTTTTTTAAATCTTTATTGAACATTTGAAAAATAATACAAACAAAATAGAACTAATGAGCAGTGAAAAAGGAAATAAATAAATGCATTAAAAACAAACCAATGGGATCATTAACATTAATGGAGGATCATAAGCTCAGGTCAGAAGTTCGGATAAATCTTTGATAGTTTCTAAGAAAGCCAGGACATGTTGTTGGCATTTAGACGGTTGCTTTCTGTCTTCAGGCACTTGGCACATTGTAGAAGAAAATTCCAATTCATGGTTGGTTTTGCCATTTTTTTTATGTAGGAAAACTAAGAAAAACAATAAAACTTTTAATTATTTTAGAGGGGAAGTTTTAAAAGTATCATGGTCTTAGGTTATATACTCAATGTACTGGTGCAACAGGCTCTGTGGCGCAATGGATAGCGCGTTGGACTTCTAGTCGAATACTTGAGATGTTATTCAAAGGTTGTGGGTTCGAGTCCCACCAGAGTCGAAATGTTATGAATAGAGGCAAGTCGCAACATATGGCAAAAACACAAGGTTCTAAATGTTGCCAAAACACAAAAAAGTTGCAAAAAAACATATAGGCGCACAAATGCGAAACACCTGCAAAGTCCCAAAAGAGGAAAGTTTGCTAAAACATTAATGTCTCGCAAGAAAACAAAAACGTTGGTATTTAAGAGGGGAAGTCTTGTTAAATAGTTAAATATTTCAAATGAGTAGCAGTGAGTTAGTGTCTGTTTACATATTTTACAATAAAACTTTAGTTGGTACTTTAGAGCATCAGAGTCTGAGAGTATATACTAGATGTACTGGTTCAACTGGCTCTGTGGCACAATGGATAGTGCGTTGGACTTCTACTTGAATACTTGAGATGTTATTCAAAGGTTGTGGGTTCGAGTCCCACCAGAGTTGAAACATTATAAATAGAGGCAAGTCGCAAAAATTCAAAATGTTGCTAAAAAAGTGGCAAAGTACTAGCCTGGAAATCCAGACCCCGATATTTTGAACGATAGAGGAGCTGGCCACGATCAATAGTAATTTCCAACTCAAGGGGCGGCTCCTACTCGTGCATTTCAAATGCCACTGCACGCAGTTGGATAGCACTACAACCAATCAGAGCGATGCACAAGGCGACATAAGCCCCGTTCGTTTAGCGAACAGCTGTTAAACTGTTAAATTAAACGTTTGCCGTGGTTGGTCGGCAAAACAGAACATTCCACTTACTTGCTAATGAAATATTTGAGTGCCGTCTTCCAAATCGTAAAGGGTCGAGGCCAAAGCAGTCTCAAACTCACACAACATATCCGCAGCCATCTTTGATGTTTACTATCACGACTTTGCATGCACGCCACTGTCGTCATCCGATTACCTCCGCCCCAGAGTACCATACAAAGGGCTCTGGCGCGCCCATATTAGATACAACCAATTGAAAAGTGAGCCCGGATTTCTGGTCTTTTTGACAAAGCTTCAACGGAGAGTGTCCAGACCAACAGGCGCAGCAAATTTAATTTGCCAGCGCCTAGTGGCAGGTCTGGGCATGCCAGGCTAGCAAAGTACCAAAACAGTCGCACAATTGCAAAAAACGCAAACAAAATGCTAGATGTTGCAAAAACGCAAAAACTAGCAAAAATAAAAATGTGCAACTTTTTTGCACTTTGGGATTTTTTTGACATTTCTTTTTACTTGTTTGCGTTTTGAGAGTTTTTGGGGTCGTTGCGTTTTCTAAAAAGTTTTTTAAGTTTTTGTGAGTTTTGCACTTTGGAACTTTTTTTGTTAAAAAAAACGCAAGGTTGCAAAGACACAAAAAGTCGCACAAGCAAACAAACGCAAAACAAATGCTAGATGTTGTCTTGTTAAAAGCATCAGAGTGTGACACTTGTACTAAATACATCAAGGCAACAGGCTCTGTGGCGCAATGGATAGCGCGTTGGACTTCTAGTCGAATACTTGAGATGTAATTCAAAGGTTGTGGGTTCGAGTCCCACCAGAGTCGAAATGTTATGAATAGAGGCAAGTCACAAAATATGGCAAAAACACAAGGTTCTAAAAATTCCAAATTTTGCAAAAACGCAAAAAAGTTGCAAAAAAACATAAATGCGAAACACCTGCAAAGTCGCAAAAGAGGAAATTTTGGTAAAACATTAAAGTGTCGCAAGAACACAAAAACGTTGGTATTTTAGAGGGGAAGTCTTGTTTAAAGCAGTTAAATAGTTAAATAGTTCAAATGAGTAGCAGTGAGTTAGTGTCTAAGTTTAAATTTTTTACAATAAAACTTGGTATGGTAGTTTAGAGCATCAGAGTCTGATAAAACATTCTAGATGTACTGGTGCAACAGGCTCTGTGGCGCAATGGATAGCGCGTTGGACTTCTAGTTGAATACTTGAGATGTTATTCAAAGGTTGTGGGTTCGAGTCCCACCAGAGTTGAAATATTATAAATAGAGGCAAGTCGCAAAAATTCAAAATGTTCATAACAAAAAAAAACACAAACACAAAAAAGTGGCAAAGTACCAAAAAGTTGCACAATTGCAAAAAAAACGAAGAAAAAAAAACAAATGTTGCAAAAAATCCCACAAACAAAAAGTCTATTTTAGAGGGTAAGTCTTGTTAAAAGCATCAGTCTGGCACTTGTACTAAATATATCAAGGCAAAAGGCTCTGTGGCACAATGGATAGCACCACATGCGTTCAACTAACTACCAGTAAACTATAAGCACATAAGTTGTTAAAAAGATTTTACAAAAAATGAGTAGAAGTGAATAACTTTCCGAGTTTACAATATTTATAATAAGTTGTTGACGTTTAAGAGGGACAGTCTTGTTAAAAGCATCAGTCTGTAACTTATCCTAAAATTCCCATCGCAACAGGCTCTGATGGTCCACTGATAAACCCATAGGCTCTGTGGCGCAATGGATAGCGCGTTGGACTTCTAGTCAAATACTTGAGATGGTATTCAAAGGTTGTGGGTTCGAGTCCCACCAGAGTCGAAAAATATTATAAAAAGAGGCTTTAGAAGATGAATTGATGCATTCCTCTATAACAATACTCATTAAAAACAAACCTTTGCCTACAAGCATCCACTCTGAATTTCCTTCCAATTCGAGCACATAGCTTGTTTGGAAACTGAGCCAAATTTCCAGCAAGGCAATAACTTAGTCATGCTCTCTTGCAAGAGCAAATACTCTAATTATATAGTTAATTATTTTTGGAGAGAATTGTGAGAGCCTGTGTATGTACTGTATGTGTTTGTCTTGAATAGTTTGTTTTGTGTATTGTAACATGTGTGCTGTGTTTTTCTGAGGACCCTCTGGAAAACAAGATGCTACATATTAAAGGGGTTTATCCTCAAATACATTTCTGAAATGAAAATTAAATAAATTAAAAATAGATTTTTCAGAAAGAAAATTCAGAGAGACGATGTGAAACACTGAAACGGCTGTACCAGATTATTATTACATCTCTGACAAAAAACATGATAAAGGAGTTTCCCAATCTAACTAGTGACTAGTCGTCTATTATGTTACAATATCTTGCTGAAAGTAAACATTTGTAGTAGAATTACTCTCCTAGTTTACTTTGAAGATTCACATTACAAGCTGAGTTTGTGTTTGAGAGGTAAAAGTTTGGCTAAAAACCTCACTCTGTCTTTGTGACTCCTATGAATTAACCTTCATTAAAAAAACCTGATAGCCCAGACTTACATTTTCCAACTTGAAATTTGGTAAAAATGTGACTTTAATGTGGGTATTTTTAAGTCTGTTTACATATACAGTTGAAGTGAACAACAGACTGAGTACAGTGTGAAGGGAGCAGGTCCCTGAGTTATTATGGGGACAGGGATCCAGTTACTGTGCAACAGGCTCTGTGGCGCAATGGATAGCGCGTTGGACTTCTAGTCAAATGCTTGAGTTGCAATTCAAAGGTTGTGGGTTCGAGTCCCACCAGAGTCGGTGTATATTTATGTTAAAAAAGTGTCTATGTATACATATTCATCGCAAAATAGACTCTGGCGTATTATGAATTGTGATTCATTCTTCATTCCAGTGGCTTACTTGCTATATATAGATAAAGGTTGTGATTTCAAACCACATATGGATCTAACTCATACTGTAATTAGGGTCTATTAGCTTCTGGGTTGCACTTCAAAATCCTACTGACTGTAACATTTGATAACTGTAATGGTACTTTGTGAGGAATAACCTACAATTTTACAAGTGGTTATTTTTAGAACCCAAAAGTTTTTTACCCATGATGTCTGCTTATGGTATTAAAAAGCATATAAAAATCCCCTTTTAATCAAATAAAAGGTCCCATAATTGTAGTGAAGAGCATAAACAACTTATGGCAACTTCTTTAAAAATATAAATAAAAGGCATAATAGAAGTTATTTTGAGATTAAAGAGCTTAAAAGTGCATTTTATATTAAGTTTTTTTTATTTTTTATTAAAGGAAATAAAGGTCCACACTTGGTCAATGTAGACCGATAGTCCACTGTTGGTAAGGTAGGAATGAATGTGTGTGTGTGCATTCACGCGCGTATGTGTACATGTGTTTTGCTGTGTGTGTGTGTGTGTGTGTGTGTGTGTGTGTGTGTGTGTGTGTGTGTGTGTGTGTGTGTGTTTACCTCAGATAGTTTCTGACACATGTCGGCCTCCCAGCCGTCCTCTGGAGGCATCTCTGGGATAAAGACCCAATCGGCTCCGCATGCCAACGCGCTCACCAGGGCCAGGTACCTACACACACACACACACACACACACACACACACACACACACACACACACACACACACACACACACACACACACACACATTTATTAATAGTCTTTAATATTAACTTCACTGTGATAGATATCTTTTTATAAAATATTTCATGTTCAATTACTGAACAGACTATTCCCAGACACACACACAAACACACGCACACACGGTGGGCCTCACTTTTTTTTTTTTTGCTATTTAAGGCAAGATATTTTCTGGTTATTGTGATTGTGTGTGTGCAGTAGCACATTCTACTTAAAGACCAAACACATTCCCTTTGTGTATATAACATGGTATGCACAGTGTTTTGAGGACCTACCCGCAGTGTCGGCCCATGACCTCAAGCACAAATGTCCTCTGATGGCTGAAAAACAAGAAAAAACAAGAATGTGAACAAAAATAATTTCTTATCAGTGAAACACACAGTGGACTTGAATGTTAATTGTTATTTATTTCAGGGAGAGTGAGATCTCTTTTGGAAAGAGATAGATTTTAAGTTGTGAAAAAAATGCAAATGTATACATAATTAGTAGATATTACCAAATGTGAGTTTTTATTAAAACATGTATGGGAAAAAGATGACTATAAAAAATAATTATGTTTATGTTATCTTTAACATTCCACTGGCAAACTTTGAGGATGGATATAAGTTAAAAATTAAATACATTACTAAAACATCTTTAATAAACAAATACATAACTCTAAGCCTCGAGTCTTATTACGTCACATTCATATTAATTTATATTAATTAATATTAATTAATTATTAATCTCCTCACCTCTGTGCGGTTGTCATGATGGCGTCCACCACCTCTATGATGCGGTGCAGGGCCGAGTCTGTGCCGATGGTCATGTCGGTGCCACAGAAGTCGTTATCGATGGAACCGACCATCCCAACGATGTGAAGCTCGGAGTTAGTGGCAGCTGCTTCCTTATCTATCAGACCTGGAAAAACCATGGAACATAGTCTAAACTTTTTTTATTTTTTGGTTTTTATAAAAAAATAAATATCAAAGTTGGGTTTCTCATTAAAGCGGCTACGAGTAACATTTAAATATCTTTTTAACAGCCTCATGTTTCCTCTGATAATCATAAATTACCTTTAACAGCAAACGAGACCATCAGTGCAAAGAAAGACAAAGGGGACGCCAACGTGCCATGTTACTCGTAGTGGCTTTAAGCTTTTTCAAAAATCTGATTGAAAATAAATGTTCATAAATTTTACAAAACATAAAAATAGACTTTTCTCGACCAAAAAAACAAATATATATAAAATATCCAATTATATCAAAGACCCAAAAAGGATATGTTCAGGAGCAGGCAGAAGCACAACGCTTATATATTCATCTCTCTAATTCACAGTATTATATTATACAAAATATACAAGTAAATCCTGCATGTTTAACTGCAAGTCATACAAAAACATAGCCTGGCACCGCCCGCCTACATACTTCCGCTCAATTTTCATTTCCAAAAACCTACATACAACAATAGAACATCATATACCTTGCTGTATGAGTTCATCCAGCAGTCCGCTCCACTCCTCTCTGAACAGATTGGCTCCGGTCAGAGATCCGTCCCCCCCGATGACACACAGGTTGGTGATGCCATTCTGAACCAGGTTGTGAGCGGCTTTCAAACGGCCATCGCGCCCACGAAACTCTTTACAGCGCGCACTGCCGATGACTGTGCCACCCTGGGGAACAACAGAAATGTTTAATTATATTATATGTTCCTTTATTATCTATTTCTACAGCCCTTTAGTGCTACTGTCTATTGATTGTTGTATATGTATTTATTAACACAGAATCAAGTATTTCAACTCCAAAGATTGTGTAGGCCCCCACCGCCCTCGAAACTCTTCACAGTGCACACTGCCGATGACTGTGAAATGCCGATGACCCTGGGAAAAACATGGATTTTGAATCATATTATACTGGCCTTAAATATATGTTGTACAGCCCTTTAATGCTGCTGTCTCTATTTATTTATTAACAAAGAAACAAGTTTTTAACTCCAAAGTTTTTTCAGAACAGATTTTGAATTCAGACTTTTTTGATCAATCAAAAACCACTATGTACAGGACAAATGTGTAATAATATTTTAATGTCCTTAAATATCTATTTCTACAGCCCTTTGGTGCTACTGTCTATTTATTTTTGTATATTTATTTATTAACGAAGAATCAAGTCTTTTAACTCCAAAGTTTTTACAGAACAGATGTTGAATTCAGACTTTTTTACATCTTATAAATCAAAAAATGCTATTCAAAAGGCATTTTTTCTGCATGTTGCTAAGGACAGAAAGTATCATAAATCAGACACTTCAGAACATATGAACAAATCCTTCTGTAATAACCTTCAGAGTAGTGCTAAGAGTGATTATGGAAAGTTTAGTTGATGTAAGTGTTTTAGAAGTTGAGATTTTTGCTTCAGAGTATTGAAATAAATCTTTGCTCACCACTTGCAACATGCTGGAGACACTTTCCCACGTTGCCTCTTCGATGTTTTGTCCCCCGTCCACCATCCCCTGGTAACCCTGAGAGGAACACACACACACACACACACACACACACACACACACACACACACACACACACACACACACACAGAGCAGACAGGGGTTAATGTACATTCATTATGCCCGAGATGATTATCAATTAATCTTCCAAACTTATTCAGTGTTAATTAGTTTATAAAATATCAAAAACCTGTCAAAGAAAATCCATCATGATCATAGAAAATACATTTTGGAAAAGTCAAGGTCACTGCGACCGTACATTGTGCGGCTGCAGTGACCTGTAAACAATTTTCAAAAAATCAAGAAAAGTACCAAGTTATTTAGACGAAGCATTCATAAAGAAATCGAGAAATCAAATTGCTTCTTTTGTCCAAAACCAAAATAATAATAATAAAAAAATAATAATAGTTAGGAAGCTGTAACTAGAGAATTTGTTGCCATTTTTGCTTGATAAATAATATGAATAATTCATCAATAACCAAAAATATATGGCACTTGTTTTTTTTTAATGTTTTAATGAAAGCACTATTTGTTCTGTATTTTTCTATGTGTGTGTGCTAATCCAAACCACCAGCAGTGTCCAAACCACATCTAAAGGCCTCCTGTCACTCTTCTGTCATCACAGTAAACCCGCTGATAACCCGTGTGTGTGTGTGTGTGTGTGTGTGTGTGTGTGTGTGTGTGTGTGTGAAGCCGCTGGTTATTAAGACTATGACGGGGGGATGACAGGACTGAAGGCTGGCGCTGGTGATCCAATTATATCTGAATTATATCCACACTCAGACTGGACTGTCTGTCTGACACAGGCACTGCGTTCTGTGGTGCTAAGCCCATTCTAACCCACTCACATATATAATGAGACATTTACCTATGTGATTATATAATAACATCTCTAGGTAACACTTTATAATAACTATCCGTTGTAACTCGTTAATAGATCATTAGTAAACTCTTAATTAATGATTATTAATGATTTGTTAAGTGTTTGTTAGCAGTTTGTTAAGGGTTTATAACAATGGTAGATAGTTAATAGCTTAATAATTGAATCAGTTCATCTGGGAGGTAATCCGAGATACCGACGAGGCTGAAATAGGCTATAGACTATACACAGTGCATGGGCAACTGAGGGCAGCCCCATTTTCAAATATTTTTAAATAAACTCAATACACACTGTGCATGCCATGGACTTGAACGTGACGTGATCAGTTAATCTCGGATTACCTCCCAGATGAACTGATTCAATTATTAAGCTATTAACTATCTACCATTGTTATAAATCTTTAACAAACTGCTAACAAACACTTAACAAATCATTAATAATCATTAATTAAGAGTTTACTAATGGTCTATTAACGAGTTACAACGGATAGTTATTATAAAGTGTTACCCATCTCTAGAACTAATTCTACCCCACTCACATATACAGTACACCTCTGGAAGAAATGAAGAGACCACTCCAAATGTTCACTGTCTCTCTTTGGAGCTTATTTTATAGTGGATAAACAACTCTTAACAGCTCCAAGATGTCATGGTCATCATCAACTCAAAACACTGAGCTAAAAAAGACTAAATATGAATTGCCATAATGCAAACCATATGCATATTGAGCATTCAGTTATGTCCCATGAAGAATGATCTAATCAGTGTCAACCATTGTGTTATCTATGTTAAAAAGTACACTATCCATATGAATGCAAATGTTTGCCTCTGCCAACTGAAGGTCATAAATAGAAAAACCTTATATGGGCGTTAAATAGTTTCAGCAAGGAGCAGGAAGTACAATTAGTCTCTGGGGACGAGGCATAAATAACCAGCAGAAGATATGACATCATGGACAAAGGCCAGAATTTAAATCCACCTTGGAAAGATAAAAGGATTAAGATATTATAATATTTATAATCATCAAAGCACCACCACATGACAATAGTTTTTTTAAACAATGTGTCTGTCTATTGAATACCATAGGAAAGAAATATATAATTGTTTTTTTTTCTTTCTTTAGTTTGCTTCTGTAAATTCACCCCACACATTAATACATTTGTCATAAAAGTTTTTTTAGAGTAATTATTGTTTCAATTTCAACTCATACCAGCATTTTTGATTTTTGACCGATATCCAGATTTTAAAGATGGAGTCAGTGATTCTGGATGAAGTGAATATCGCCTCATGATCTGCTACCTGTCTGTACTCTGTGTGTAAACTAGCAGTGAACTTATTTATGGCCGGTTAGCTCAGCTGGTTAGAGCGTGGTGCTAATAACGCCAAGGTCGCGGGTTCGATCCCCGTACTGGCCACTTCTGTTTTCGCTGAGATCCTAAAAAAACGTCTCTAAACAGCGTCTCTAGACTTCTACATCCTGACCGTATCACCGTCTGGTTCACTTCTGCTTTGGACCGGAGACGACTCCAGAGATTGGTAAAGACTGCAGAGAAGGTCATCAGAACTCCACTGCCCTCACTACAGAGCATCTACTACAGGAGAGCTGCCCCACCCCCCACCCACCCCCAGCATGGACTGCACACTCCTACCCACACACACTCACACACAACAGAGAAGAGTTGTTATGTCAATAAATTATGTAATTTCCCAATAAGCAATTTTATGGCTTTCAAAATGTGTATGAGAAATGGTAGTAGAATATGTTTTATATTTTAAGTGTATTTGATTTGCCAGAGGTACAGAAGTGTGAAGTCCAAAAGAACCAGACTACAGAACTCTTTCTTCCCCACTGCCCTCAGACAGATAGGAGTCTGTTGTTATTGTTATTATTCTACCTCAGGACTGCCGCCACTGTTTACCGAAAAGGTCCAACTAGCTCATCTTTAAAGATACTAATAGTTGCCTTTAAAGATGACCTAGTTGGACCTTTTCGGGTTGAAGATGGCCTCAAAATCAACTCCCAAACCTACTGCCAGTTTCTAGAAGATACTTTCTTCAAGCAGTGCTACAGGAAAAAGTCTGCATCTTTCAAGAAGACCATGATTTTTATGCAGGACAATGCTCCATTACATGCATCAAAGTACTCAATTGCATGGCTAGCCAGTAAAGGCCTTAAGGATGAAAAAATAATGACATGACCCCCTTCCTCACCTGACTTAAACCCTATTGAGAACCTGTGGGCCCTGCTTAAACGGGATATTTACAGTGAAGGAAATCAGTACACCTCTCGGAACAGTGTCTGGGAGGCTGTGGTTGCTGCTGCACAAAAAGTGGATCGTCAACAGATCAAGAAACTGACAGACTCCATGAATGGAAGGCTTGTGACAGTTATTGAGAAGAAGGGTGGCTATATTGCTCACTGATTATTTTTTTACATGTCGGAAATGTGTATTTGTAAATTTGTAGTTGTTTTATTATTCTCACTTTAACAGTTGAAAATAAACAAGTGAGATGGGAACATTTTAGTTTTTTTATTTAGTTGCAGAATAATTCTGCACACTAATAGTTTCCTGATAATAGCAAAACATTTAAATATTCTCGTAAGAAAGACAAAACCTCACTTCTACTTTCGTAAACATTCAGGTTTAGGTTCTTTAACATTTTGGATTGACCGAGAGCACTGTAGTTGTTCAATAATAAAATTAATCCTCAAAAATACAACTTGCCTAAAAATGTTGCACATAGTGTAGTTCTTTGGGTCATGACCCAGCCTTCATGACCATGATCGTTAGCTTTGCCTTCCAACTCAGCTCTCTTTATGTCACAACGTTGCGGTAAAGCAAGTGCAATACCGTCCCCACTGCTCTGATTCTCCGGCCAAACTCAGACTCCATTGTCCCCTCCCTCACACACAAGACCCTAAGGTACTTGAACTCCTTCACTTGGGGTAAGGACTCATTCCATATCTGGAGTAGACTATATAGATAGATCCATAGGTTTCCTGCTGAGCACCATGGCCTCAGATGTAGAGGTGCTGATCCTCATGCCATCTGCTTCACACTCGCCTGTGAACCGATCCAGTGACAGCTGAAGGTCACAGACCGATGAAGTGATGAGCTCACAGAGAGGATCACATTTCTGAAATTTCAGAGTCTCACAGTGACTTTGAGGAAGAGAGTGAGATTGAGCATCAGCTACGTAGTTCCAAAACTAAGACACAGGACCAGCCTTCAGCAGCCAGCCCTAGGACCAGCCCATTCGCTTTGTAGTGTAAACTGACCTGCATGGGTTAATTTCTAATTCAGTTCAAATAAATCAAAATCAATAGTTATTAAAAACCCTGCTTCATTTGTAAATGTGTTGAATGTTTTCCCCTCATATCTTTTTTATTTTTGTTTTTCTTGTTTTATTAAATTTTATTCAAAAACAGACAAAAACGAGTGTTACTTTAATTCATAAATGTGATCTAACAAAGGTAAAGGGCAACTATTAACCATATATGCTGTTTATATTTCTTGCAGATAGGATAACGTAAACATCTGTT
>OX442359.1:2709348-2711848 GCA_949357725.1 Hyperoplus immaculatus | reverse complement strand
CTCATTGGATTACATACTATCACGTGTTATGCTCCTGTGCTGAGAGACAAAAGAGCTGCATAAAGGAAAAAAAAAGATAATTAAATTAAATTTGAAAAAAAAAAACTCGCCCCCGCTCGAAATACTGTATGAACCCTGCTCAACTTTGACAACGATGCATTGCAATATTGTTCAGCACTCTACCTTTATTTCTACAGGTAAATCCCATTGAGTCCGAAGACTTTTTTGCAAGGGAGACCTGTTGTTCCCATTTACACGTTACCATTCACACACCGATAGCAGGCTAACTATCGACATTCACACGAGGCAAGGTGGGTGAAGTGTCTTGCCCAAGGACACAACAACTATGACACAAGTGGCAGGGCGGGGATCGAACCTCCAACCCTTTGATCATCGGCCGACCCGCTCTACCAACTGAGCCACAGTCGCCCTAAATCGGCTCATCACAATGCACATTTCAATTTAACTGATCTACTTTTCACGTTCTCTTCTGTTTTATATTGTACAAAACATTCCTTTGCACTGTGACTGTTCAGTATTTATAATCATATTATCATATTAATATTTATCTAATGTAAATATTGTTTTATGTTTATCATATTCTACTCTATAAATGTTTTTATCATTCCTGTTTTTTTTTTTAACCTTTATTTCTACAGGTAAATCCCATTGAGACCGAAGACTCTTTTGCAAGGGAGACCTGTTTTCCTTTCCCACGTTACCATTCACACACACATTCATAAACCGTGGGCCTGTGATAAACGCCTTTTCTAGTTGTATTTCCATGCTATTGACAATGAAAAACTTTGGCTTTGACTTTGCTCCCACATATTTGCAGTCTTTATATGAATCTCAAGTGTATCTCAACTTCAGTGTGACAATCTTGGACTTTTTCAGATGTGCGTGGTGGTCTCACAAATATACTCTTTATATTTGTATAGACACGGCTATAATAATGAAAAATATTTTTTCTACGCTCCAAAATCAGACATTGCTGTTAAATTTAAGATAATAAAATAAAATTGTTATTTGTGCAAAATCTATGAAGATATGTCACAAATGGTGTAAAATAGCTACTAAACACCATTTTTATTTATTTTATTTTATTATTGATTCATTGTCTTTATTTCGAACATGCAAGCAATACAAAACAAGTTCAAATAGTAATAAATGAATAAATCAAACGAAATAAATAATAGACACACTTCCAATGCTCACCTTACAAGGTAAACCCTTTCTTTGTTTAAGAAAAATTGCAATTTAAACTAAACTAAATTCTTGTAAATGTTGCTAGCTAGTAGCTACTGCCTTGTTCAAAAACTGCCAACACAATTCAATTCTTGTTCATATTATTTTACCCTCCATCCCTCTTGAATATTCTCTAATCACCTTTGACAGTGCTATCTCTCTCTACCTGTGAGTGAGTGAGTGAGTGAGTGAGTGAGTGAGTGAGTGAGTGAGTGAGTGAGTGAGTGAGTGAGTGAGTGAAAGCAGCATTTAAAAAAGTGAGTGAAAGCATTTAAAAAGCAGCAGAAAAGCAGAAATGTTCAAAATTTTTCAGATTGAGCACAGCGGAGTGTAACTGTTTCAAACATAATCCATCCTATAAACCCTTTGTGTGCCAAATGGTGACGAGATTGGTTTTTGATATTAAACAGTTTTGTCTGGATTATATTTCCTGAGTCGTTCCACATGGACCTGCTACTCGTGTCTGGGTGTGGCTGTGAAAAGTATTTGGACCAATGAAAAAACAGGTTGGGTACCTTTTGCAGTTCTTCTACATTAGTTACTCTGTAATTGTCCTGAGTCTAGAAAGAGGTTTAAATTCTCTCTCCACATATCGCACATTTTTGTGAAAAATAATTTACCTTTGGGGACTGTAACTTCTAAAGGCTTTGACATAAGTCTTCAGGTTGACCCGGCCAGCCAGGTCTGACCAGTTTTTCAGAAACCTGGCCAATTGACCAACCAGCCGGGTCCTATCACAATGAAGCTGATGAGCAGCATCATCCTGTTTTAATTATTGCCGTAACCACCAAGGTCCTGCTTTCTGTATTGTTTCTAAAAATAAAAAATAAAAAAATAGACGTTTTTCCAGTTGAGCTCTGCAATGATTTACTCTCACGAATCATGAAGTGCTGAGTACTTCCCTCCAGCCTGCTGCTAACGCTTAACAATTTCCAAGTGTGTGTGTGTGTGTGTGTGTGTGTGTGTACACGTGTGCGTGCGTGCGTGCGTGCGTACGTGCGTGCGCGTGCGTGTGTGTGTGTGTGCGTGCGTGTCTAGAGTGGTAGAACATTTTGCTTCTGTAATCATTATTAAACCGACAGCTAGGTTAAAATTGGTCCACTGTCAATCAAAGAAAGTTTGAATTTTTTTTTTTTTAATTAATTTCTAAACATATCACATCACCAGCCCCCTCGACTTCACTGTATATTTTTTCAAATTTAACCAGAGGTCCTTCAAAGCCTTTGCAAAGTCTGAGACTACTAGAAAAGAA
>OX442359.1:2694348-2704348 GCA_949357725.1 Hyperoplus immaculatus | reverse complement strand
CTTAAAACAAATTAGCACATTTAGTTCGTGGCGATAAACAGATGGTTTCGTTGGAATAATAATATAGCCTACACATTACTAAATAGCCGATCTTTGTATTAACTGAATATTATTGTTACACTTTTTATCCAGCTCAGTTTATGCTCCAGAGTGAGACCTCTTCACATTTTGACTATCCTTCTCAGTCTCTCACGATCTAGAGCGTCTCAGCCTCAACAGCAGTGAATCCAGACAGCCAATGAGGAAGCGTTTCTCTTTGATTGACAGCTCTTGCAACCAATCAGCGCCCAGAACACGTACTGTAGGAAATGCGTTCCAAATGAGACCATTCTTTTTTTTTTCTCTCTCTCAAGTCAGTCCGGAAATGAAACACTACCACACACAGCTCGTATATCTATTTGTACTACAAACATTAGAAAGGATATGTTTCTTTCAACAGCGTAAAAAGTTGACATAATACAGCAAAATAAAGATATAAGATTATTATGTAGATGAATTATAGTGTGGCAGCAGCAAAGAATTGAAGTCAGATACAAACATACACTCACATACTTTTTAAAAGCGTATGGTAAAATTCAGACATATTTTCATGAGTAATTTTGCTATTTCATATGGTAAATGTGTCATATTTGCACGTGACTAACAATTATTACTGGTATTGTTTTAGCTAAAGAAGTTACTAGACAGAACTCGTGACCTATGCATGTAGTTAGTTGACCTTGAGCAATAGTTCTACTGCTGCAATTTTTATCGCACTGATTCCCTGCGTTCCAAATCACATAGTTTTTCTTTTTACTACACTACTAAAGTACAGAAGAGTTTTAGTCTTTGTACTACACTACATACTAAAGTACAGAAGAGTTTTAGTCTTTTTACTACACTACATACTAAAGTACAGAAGAGTTTTAGTCTTTTTACTACACTACATACTAAAGTACAGAAGAGTTTTAGTCTTTTTACTACACTACATACTAAAGTACAGAAGAGTTTTAGTCTTTTTACTACACTACATACTAAAGTACAGAAGAGTTTTAGTCTTTTTACTACACTACATACTAAAGTACAGAAGAGTTTTAGGGCCACAGGCAGGAGAGAAAAAAATCAGATAAGGAAGTTTTTTTTTTTTTTTTCATTATGTCGAGAAATGTCAAGAATAAAGACGAATACTCCAAAATGCTATTGGAGTTAGTGGGGCATTTACTGTATGTATTTTCAGCATACTACAATTGACGCGCATGTATTGGGACATCCTAAATCTTTTTTTGGCATACTAAATAGTAGGGAAGTATGGGGATTGGAACGCAGGGATTATATCTCTCCAATAACACTTTGGTATCTCATGCTATGCTAGTAGACACTTGTTTTATATTGAAGTTAATGTTTTTATGACGTACATTGGGTACTTGTCGGGACCCGTTTTTAAATGCCTTTCTTCTGATAAGAGTTTCAGCAAAACAGTACGGTGTGTGTGTGTGTATGGCTCTTTCTGTGTGTGTGTGTTTGTGTCTTTCTTTCTGTGTGTGTGTTTGTTTGTTTGTGTGTGTATGTGTGTCTCTCTCTTTCTCTTTCTTTGTGTATGTGTGTGTGTGTTTGTTTGTGTGTGCGTGTGTGTGTTTGTGTGTGTGTGTGTCTTTCTTTGTGTGTGTGTGTGTGTTTGTGTGTGTGTGTGTGTCTTTCTTTGTGTGAGTGGGTGTGTGTGTTTGTGTGTGTGTGTGTGTCTTTCTTTGTGTGAGTGTGTGTGTGTGTGTGCTTATGACAAATGGCTGCTCCTCACTTCTCGAAATACGAGCTTAACTTTTAAAATGAGGAACTTCTTGATGCCACAATAAATCTGGGTGTGTCATTACAAACTGTTACAAGGCCAAACAGTGTTTTCTCTGTCTATCTATCTATCTATCTATCTATCTATCTATCTATCCATCCATCTTTCTATCTATCCATCTATCTATCTATCTGTCTATCTATCTATCTATCTCTCTCTCTCTCTCTCTCTCTCTCTGTCTGTCTGTCTCTCTCTTTCTCACATTTAGACCTTCATATCAATACGCGCGGAATCATAACATGGAAATGTGTTTCAAATTATAACAAGATATTAGTGTAGAAGATATAATAATAACTTACATAATATATTTTTTTTATTCAACAGACCCTGGAGTTTGATGACCTAATGTCTATCTTGAATTCTTGATAAATGTCGCCCCCTGCTGCTGTAAAGACAGAATTGCACACACAGCTCTCAGTACTTAGCAATGCATTTTACCAATAGTACAGTGATGAAAAATAGTCATTTCTTGGGCTGATAATGGTCTTTTAAATAATTATCGTAACTGTTCGTGTAGATAGTGTCTTTTAAAACAACTTAAAGACCTACTTCACCGGTGGAAATATGAAGGTGTATTGAACTCTGAGATCCTATTTAGTATAAATGTGCAAAAAAAAAAAAAAAAAATAGAAATCGGTTCATCCTAGCCTGAGAAAAGGCAGAAAGAGTGTTTTATGGACTCACTATCTAACCCTACATTTTACTAGTGTGACATCACGTCAGTAAAAATGTAGGGTTAGGATTAACAAGACAGCTGGGCCAAGGGAAGACTGAGGGAAGAAAAACCTCATTCATTATATTATAATAGCGATTTTTATAATGATAGAACGCCGGTTCTGTTTGGGTGAAGTATTCCTTTAAACACACAACACACAAGAGTTTCAAATGTACTTTCTGGCTGCAGTAATAAAGAGACAGAGGCCGCCCCGCTCAATAAAAATAGTTTATTTACAGTGGCATGAATCATAAATTAACAAGCAGCAATTGGCAGAAGCAACATGAGCGTTCACAGCTTGCATATAGTGGTGTGTGAACGTACGGACTTTTTGCATAATAGAGACAACCACGCTCTGAATGAAACTGTATGTTACGGATTAGACTGTGTCACTGCTGAGATATTTAATATGGCTACGAGGAATTTTCTGTTTGAGTTGATTCTAGCGCCCCCCTTTGGACAAAAGCGGTAGTGTTTTTTTACCACGCCACCTGTTGTTCCTGGGTGAGCGTATACCCATGACAAAAGGCATCAAGGAAAACTATATAAAAATAGCATTCTTTGCACTGATGGTCTTGTTTGCTGTTACATGGCATTATGCCCTTTTGAAAAAAAATATTAAATATGTTAGAGATGCATTGAACACACGCAAGGTGCAACTACTAACAAAATAATTTGCAAATGATTGTGCACTTTGATTGCAAATGCGCACACAGCATTATTCTTAGTATGCAAATTTTTCATTCGCTTTTCTAATGTCTATTCTGTACTTGATGTATTTCATGCCCTTGTAAAGCACTCTGAATGGCCTTGTGTTTGAATTGTGCTATAGAAATAAACTTGCCTTGCCTTGCCTTGCCTTGCCTGATGCCCATGAGTTGATAAAACCGGTTTGTAATGCATTTTTTGGCGCCTCAATTCATACACTTTACAAGGTTTTTCAATGTAATTTTAAGGGAGAGACAAATTAAAAAATATAAAAATCATGGTTGTCTAATTTTGAAGTTGGTTGAAACATTCGCTCAGCAGATATACGTGACACGTTTTCTAGCACACCTGTAAAACCGAAATACAGTTTCACGCCAGACGGACAATCGAAAGATCTAAGGCATTATGCTTCGTCTACAGCATCTTCAGGTACAAATATGAATTACAGTATTTTTTGAAATTTGATAAAATATTCATCTAGAAATCAAGGAAATTCATCTAAATATATATATATATATATATGTGTGTGTGTGTGTTTACAGTATCAGTCAAAATCAAAGAGAAAAAAATTCACGTTCATCTAGAAACAATTGGAGAGACTGTACATGAGTTTTACATCCGCTAGTGATTTACCTAAAACGTTTAGAGAGTTTTTTTTTCAAAATATTTACATGAATTTTTTCCTTTACTTAGTTGGTTTTCTTGTACAAATGTGGGATTAAGTAAAATTGCCTGAATTTTTTTGTTTTTATTTACTGTACTGAAAGTGTAAGGGACATGTAGGAAAACAAATTAAAAAAAAAAATAATAATAATTTAAAAGAATGTTCAGTGTTCAACTCTGCAGTCAGTTTGCATTTTCACATTCTTCTTATATTAAAGGTGCTCCGAGGAACTTTTCAGTTTGTGTTAATTCTTGCGCCCCCCTTTGGACAAAAGCGGTAGTGTTTTTACTACACCAGCTGTTGTTCCAGGGTGAGCGTATATCCATGACAAAGGCATTAAGAAAAACTATATAGAAAATAGCATTCTTTGCACTGATGGTCTCGTTTGCTGTTACATGTCATTCATGATCATCAGAGGAAAAAATTAGACTGTTTCAGAAATATTTAAAAATTCCTCGTGGCAACTTTAAAAACAAATTCCAGTAAGCTAATCATATTAATTGATTTGCATTATAATTGTCTTGGGTTTCAGTTTCACACATTGAGTTTGAATAACAAATTAAATATTTATTTCAAAAATTGTTGTTGGACAAAAACTCCAAACTACTGCTTTAACAATATATCACATATCAGAAAAAGAAAAAAAAAATCATATAAATCTATGTACACTATCTATAGACATTCTAACTTCATTCAAATAGTCATTAAATAGGGATACAGTTCCCCTTGTAACTACAGCAGTTGAAATATATTAATTTTAATAAAATCAACATCAAAAAGTACCATTTTAGAAAGATATCCTTGTTTTTTTTTTTTTTTTTTTGTATTTTACAAATAATCCCAAAACAACTTCTTCAAAAAACTGTAAAATATTTTCTCATAAATTTTTCTTCATTTGTTGTTTTTTTTTTCAGTCAGGCTCCGAAACAGGACCGTAAAAAGATGAAATCCATTGGTTTCCATTTGTTGCTTGTTGTCCATTTACACACAGACACAGACAGACAGACAGACAGACAGACAGACAGACAGACAGACAGACAGACAGACAGACAGACACACACACACACACACACACACACACACACACACACACACTAAAATGTACTGGATTACAGTGTCTCTGTCACATGACCTCAACTCCTCCGTGAGCATAGAGTAGACGTCAGTGATTTTACTCCAGCGTTACAACCGAGGTCAGCAGAAATTCTATGGAAAGAAAAAATAAATCAGAATGACATGAATCATTAAAGGTGCAGTGTGTAGTATGACATCATCAAGAAAGTTCTACAAAGTTCTAGAATGCAACGCTCCCTGGGTAACCCCAACCCTTTTGAATAATAACAGAAGCTACAGTGGCCTTCAAGGACAAGAACAATTCTACATTTTAAACAATGCACCTGATGACATTCCAACTATGACACTTTCAAAATGGCGGCACTAGGCCTTGGTCCAAAATATGCAGAAATATGGACATATATGAGACCCTTTCTAAGGGAGAAAAAAAATTATTCAAAACATTTTTTTCAGCTATTATGCACTAAATTAAATGTACTTATGGATATTATAATTACTTTTTTACAAAATTTGCTAGGAAATAAAACCCAAAATTCTACACACTGCAGCTTTAAAGACAAAACCAAACCAACAGTGTCAATATTAGTTTTATACCTTTTTGATTTTTAGGATTTTCTATTTTAATGGCTTGAAAAACTCACCTCAAACCTCAATTCCATTAGTCCAATAACACATGATTTGGTTTGCTTTTCATTATTGTCATGTGATCCGTTTGCAGAGCATAAAATGTAACTTTCTGTTGAAGGGTATTTATCAAAGGAGAGAGTATCTTTGCATACAGCTCTAAAAAAATAGAGACCACTTACATTTTTTCTCAATTTGCAATCTCTACATTACAGTAATGAATGAAAATGCTTTAAATATTCTAAATTAAAGCTGCAGTGTGTAGAATTTTGGGTTTTATTTCCTAGCAGATTTTGTAGAAAGTAATTATAATATCCATAAGTACATTTAATTTAGTGTATAATAGCTGAAAAAAGTTTTGAATTATAATTTGTTCCCTTAGAAAGGTTCTCATATATGTCCATATTTCTGCATATTTTGGACCAAGGCCTAGTGCCGCCATCTTGAAAGTGTCATAGTGGGAATGTCATCAGGTGCATTGTTTAAAGAGGACCTATTATGCTACTTTTCTGGTCTTAATTTCTTGTTTTACACTGCTATAGAGCAACCTGACACGAATCACATCACAAAAAACTATGTAGATTTTCGGGAAGCTCTTTCTCTTATTTTGGCGATCCAGCACATCCTGTCAACACTTGAGTGTGTGTGCTTCGGCTCCCTCCGCCTGTGCTTCGGCCATCTCCGCTCCCCTCTCCCCCCTCCTGCAAACCCCACTCCGTTGTGATTGGTTACCTTCCTTCCGGAACACTTTCAGTGGCGGGAAGCGCGAGCATGGACCTATAAGGGCGCGAGGCAGACGCGAGGCAGACGCGAACAGGGAAGTGACAGCATTACCATACATGGAAACATCCGCGTGGAGACGTCACAAAGTTTTATGCGACTTCACAAATTATGAAAGGGTTGACCGCTTTGAACACGTGACTTCTCGACTGGCTAGAATAGTGTTTAGTGCTCTGCACAGACACCCCAGACGGTCAGCAGGGAATATGTCGAAATGCATGTAAGTCATTATTTGATAATTTAGTATGGTTAAGCATGACTATGAATCATCATAACAACGTTTATAGGTCATAAAAGTCAAAAAGCATCATAGGTCCTCTTTAACATTTAGAATTGTTCTTGTCCTTGAAGGCCACTGTAGCTTCTGTTATTATTCTAAAGGGGTGGGGTTACCCAGGGAGTTTTGCATTCTAGAACTTTGTAGAACTTTCTTGATGATGTCATATTACACACTGCACCTTTAAATATTAGATATTTTATTTTGAATTTGGGAGAAATCTCGCAGAAGTCTACAGAATAAAACCAAAGATTTGCATAATACTCAAACACTACACACTTGTATTAAAACCAAAGTGAACAGTCTTTGACTTACAGAGTTGGCCTCAGCGTCTTGTCTCACCATGTCCATTCCCGCCAGCTGACCCAGGATCAGGCTGCTGTCACTCACCTGTAACCACGGCAATGAGTAGCAGACACATTAACATTAGCCTCCAAAAAGTTCATTCAACATATAGGGGAGAACGGGGTAATCTGAGCCACTTTTTACATTTGCTCCCCTCTAAGCGAGCTAAAATGATTTATCACTCAAATTTACACATTTCCCATTAATTCAGGATGTTTCCTAGAAATGGGCATTAGCAGAATTTTTTTCAAGACAAAGGGCACACCTACATACACACACACACACACACACACACACACACACACACACACACACACACCTGCTCAGTAGTGACGGAGCTCATCTGTCCCGACATTTGGTTCATGTTGCCGCCGTTGTTTGTTGCCATGACGTTCATATTGCTGGTATACATTCCTCCGTTTGGTTGTGTGGAGTATGGAGACTGTTGTTGTTGGTACACGCTGGAAAGAGCGAAAAAAAAGCATTTAGAATAATTCACAAATAGACTTATATCCAGTGCTTTATGTCATTTAAAGGTGCTACGAGGAACTTTTAAATAGTTCTGAAACAGTCTTATTTTCCCCTCTGATGATCATAAATTACATGTAACAGCAAAAGAGACCATCAGTTCAAAGAATGATATTTTTATATAGTTTTTCCTAATGCCATTACGCTCACCCAGGAACAACAGCTGGCGTAGTAAAAATACTACCGCTTTCGTCCAAAGGGGGCGCTAGAATTAACACAAACTGAAAGTTCATCGGGGCACCTTTAAACTAGTAGTTCAACTACATTCATATTTGCATAGTGAATCAAGATTTTTTATTTTTTATTTTTTTCAGAAGTTACGCACTATAGCTTTAAAAAAATCCATGCGCGATTTGTTACCTGTTGTTGGCGGACATATTGTTAGCTTGAGGCCAGCCGTTTAGTTCGGTGCTAGCCTGGTAGCTAGGGGCAGGTCCCTGGTTAGGGCCCTGATAGCTAGGGGGCGCTGCCTGCGATGGAGCCTGGTAGCTGGGTGCAGGTCCCTGGGTCGGCCCCCCCTGTGTGCGGCCCTGGCCCTGGTTCTGCCCTTGGCTCGGCTGCAGCATTGGGCTTTGACCCGAGACCATTCGCGGGGAGAGCAGGGGGCTGTGAGCGGTCGCTGCCCCACAAGGGAAGCCCGAAGCTGGGTCAATCTGCTGCTGCTGCTGGGTCATTCCTGCAAAATACACAGTTCACAAAAGTCACCACACACTTACATTTAAAGTTACAGTGCGTAATATAGGAGTATGTTAGTATCATCTAAGCTGGGTCATACTGCTGCAGTTGTAGGCTAATTCCTGTAGAAAAAGAGGGTTTAAAAGAGTGTATACTGTAGGTAACAACATTTAAGATGAAGGGAAAAGGAAATACAATATTATATGAAAAGCGGAAATGGGAAACTACTGTACACTGTCAAAATAAAAAGAGTTAGAAAAACTGATTTTCTGAACAAAACTGTCTGATTTTTTTTTTTTTACTGCTGCTGTTGTTGGCTCATTCCTGCAGAAATAGAGGGTTCAAAAGAGTCACAGGCTGCAAGTGGGAACTAACCATGCACTAAAATTTAAAGCTACAGTGCGTAATATAGGAGTATTTTAGTATCATCTAATGCTGCTGTTGCTGCTGCTGCTGTCTCCTTCCTGCAGATTGGAGTGTTTAAAAGTGTCACAGGATGTACGCATACTGTAGGTAGCAAGGGTAAAACTAACCACACATTAAACCTGCAGTGTGTAGAATTTTGGGTTTTATTTCCTAATAGATTTTGTAAAAAGTAATTATATTATCAAAAAGTACATTTAATTTAGTGCATAATAGCTGAAAAAAAATGTTTTAATTATTTTTTTCCCTTAGAAAGGGTCTCATATATGTCCATATTTCTGTATATCTTTGACCAAGGCCTAGTGCCGCCATCTTGAAAGTGTCATAGTTGGAATGTCATCAGGTGCATTGTTTAAAATTTAGAATTGTTCTTGTCCTTGAAGGCCACTGTAGCTTCTGTTATTGTTCGAAAGGGTTGGAGTTACCCAGGGAGCGTTGCATTCTAGAACTTTGTAGAACTTTCTTGATGATGTCATATTACACACTGCACCTTTAACATTTAAGATGAAGGGAAAAGGAAATGCAACATTATATGAAAATAGGAAACTACTGTAACAATGAAAAGTTAGGAAAACTCATCTGTGTTCTCAGATTTTTTAGTTTTGAGGCCCAACTCAAACTCTTACGTTTTGGAGGTCAAACAATCTCATACTTCATGAACACTATATTTTAACAAACGTTTTGAATAATTATTTCTCAAATTAGGTTAGTAGGATTAGGAGGAGTAGAAGGAGTAAGGCAGGCTGGTAGTACCATAGCCGGAGGGTGCGTATTGGTACGTCTGTGCCCGAGGATTGGTGCTTCCCATGGGCATCTGTGAAGGAGCGGAGACCCCCCCTGCACCACCGGGCATGGAGGACGCCATGTTTAGAGCTTGAGTTCTCATCATCATGGCTCTCTGCTGCTGATTCATGTGCTGCTGTTGTTGCTGTTGTTGTTGTTGCTGCTGTTGTTGTTGTTGCTGCTGTTGTTGTTGACGTTGCCGTAGGTGGTTGCTAAGGTATTCACGTTGACGTTGGGCCAGCATCTGGGCGTTGAGGGTTCCCTATAGAATAGAATAGAATAGAATAATCTTTATGTTCATTGTCTATAGGGAGAAATAGAGACAGATGAAACATTAAATTCAACAGCACTTTAAAGGTGAAGTCGGTGATTCTGGATAATTCTTTTTGTCGAAATCACTTTTGTCGAAAATGATTGAATACCTGTCAGTACTATCTGTGATTGTGTTGAAAAAAAAAAATCCATGTAAACAAAAGGGGGCCCACCGTAGCTAGCAACACGCCCGTTTACAGATCTTAGGCTGTGTATTAACACTGGATTTGTTTTCAGCGCACGCTCAGAATTGACAGGTAGCAGATTGTG
>OX442359.1:2679348-2689348 GCA_949357725.1 Hyperoplus immaculatus | reverse complement strand
TTTAGTGTTGTTAATCTGTGTAAGAAGATTTAATAATAATAATAATAATAATAATAATAATAATAATAATAATAATAATAATAATAATAATAATAATAATAATAATTATTATTATTATTATTATTATTATTATTAGTTTCTGCTAGAAACTGTTTTCATGGTGTAGGGTCCAAACAAATCACTTTATATTTCTCACAGTGCCATTGGTGAATCTCCCCTTTTCAGCCTCTGTCTGAAATTCTCAGTTTTAGAGAGTTTCAAGACCTGCCTTCAAAAAACTTATTTATTATGTTAATTAAATGCAAGGGTTAAAATCCCCAAAATGTTTGAATATTTGTAAGTTCTGATTAAAAGATTTAACCCCAAAAAGTGGCCTTAAATGGCAGTATATTTTTAAGTGAGTTCATATAGTTCCCTGGTGTGTTCATACATACAGTAATGTCAGTGTGTAGTATCTAACCTGTCCGGCCAGGGTTGGGATCCCCAGCATCTTGTCTATTTCCTCCAGTCCTTCATAGTCCTTCAGCACGGAGCAGAGCTGGCTGAGCAGAGCCCCTTCGTCAGGCTGGCCCTCATGACCCGACACACAGCACCCCATCCCATCACTGCTGTATGCTGGCCTGCAAGGGAACATGGGGTTATTGGCACACAAGACTATAGGGGTCCAGACAAAACCCACATCTAACACTGCTCAGTTTTTTTTTAATACAAATAACACAACATACAAAAAACATACTGTACACGCATAGGCAAGGCAAGGCAAGGCAAGGCAAGTTTATTTATATAGCACAATTCAGACACAAGGCCACTCAAAGTGCTTTACAGGGGCAAGATTAGAATACATAAAACACATTATAAAACATTTAAAAGCAAATAAAAGAAGCAAATAAAATGAAAATTGCAGGTTAAAATGGAAACAAAAAAGTCTTCAGACTCGATTTAAAAGAACTGAGAGTTGCAGCAGACCTCAAGTTCTCTGGGAGTTTGTTCCAGATTTTTGGTGCATAAAAACTAAAAGCTGCTTCTCCTTGTTTAGTCCTAACTCTAGGGACTGTAAGTAGACCTGTCCCAGACGACCTAAGGGCTCTGGACGGTTCATAACGTATCAGCATACATATATTTTAAAAATCTTTACAATTATATAAGACAAAAGCGCAGCGAAAGCTACGTCACATCGACTCATAGAGCATATAGTAATACAAAGGATATGAGCAAAAGAGTCAAGTTTAACGTGCGAGGTTACGACGAAACATTCAGTTTGTTGTAACATACTACAAGCTATTGTTATGGTCAGCTGTAGTATGTTGTATACGATTTGGAACGCAGGGTTAGTATGCTTTAGGGGTGAAGTGAATTGCCTTACCTGCTTTGGTTTCCATAGTGATCCATTGTTATGATTCGGTCGGGCCAAGGGGCCGTCTGATTGGGCGGGACTTGGTGTTGAGCGTAGACCTGGTTACCCATCTCCATCTCTGACAGACGCAGAAAGAAAGAAGCAGATAAAACATGGAGATCAGATCCACTCAAAACCAAAATTGGTATCTGGGGCCGATACAGCTATCATTCACTTACACTAGTGTATGTAGGAATGAATGGTAAATGGACTCCACTTATATACAGCGCTTTTCCCTGGTTTTTCACAGACCCAAAGCGCTTTACATTGTTTTTTACACATTCACCCAATCACACACACATTCATACACCGATAGCAGCAGCAGCTACCACGCAGGGTGCAAGGGCGGTCCCGATAGTTAGCAATTTGGGGTTCAGTGTCTCTTTGCCCAGGGACACTTGGACATGTGACGGGGAGACGGGGGATCGAACAACCGACCCTGTAAACCAGTAGACGACCACCCCACACACTTCACCACAGCCGCCCATTGAATGAAACAATTTCAGCTATACATTTATGCTTTAAAAAAAAATTAAAATTCTCACCGTTGCCCATCATCTGCATATTGACCATTCCTCTGACTCCTGGCAGACCTCTGGCTGTGTTCATGTTGGGGACCATGCGCCCTGCTCCCACACTCTGGCCCATCATAGGGCCTCCTCCCTGGGGAGACCAGCCCTGCTGCATAGGGCCTCCGCGCATAGAACCACAACCATGCATGCCTGGTTTAAAAACAAAATAAATCAGATAATTAGAAACATTACAGTAGAAAGAAGTCATCAACAATACTTTTAGGCAGAGAGGGAAGGACATTTTTTATTTTACAAATGAATCATACATCCTTTTAGTGTGGCTTGCATGTAGTATGTATGAAAATACATCACATAATTAGATACATTAGTCATACACAGTATTTTGTGGGGCGTAGAAAAGCTTTTGGAAGATTATTAGAAATTAACATTAACAATAATTTTAGGCAGGACTGATGAGATACTATTTATTTTCCAGATTAGACAGACAGACAGACAGACAGATAAATAGATAGATAGATAGATAGATAGATAGATAGATAGATAGATAGATAGACAGACAGACAGACAGACAGACAGACAGACAGACAGACAGACTGTTATATTTCCTAACAGACCTGGATTGCCCATAGCCTGGTTTGCCATGCCCGGGTGAGTTCCCATCATGCTTTGCTGCTGCTTCTGCTGCTGCTGTTGCTGTAGTAACGTGTATGGGCTGTTGGTGCGGTGCTGGGGGGGGAATGGCCGCCCGGTGTTTGGGTTTGGGCCGATTCCACCGTCCACAGACGTTCTCCGGACGGGGGCCACGACACGACCACACTGCTCCGGCCTGCTGCCATTAAAACCTACGGGGGGGGGGAAGACAGTTTTATTTTATTTTTAATATTTGAATGATTACTTTATTCTGGACTCAAAGTTCCATATAAAGATGATATAAAAAATGCTTAGTTATGTTTTTCTCATTTGTTATAAAAGTATATTTTTTCTAACCACATGATTGCGGACTGACATGATTATAATGATCATCGGAGGAAAAATCAGACGAAATTTTATTTTTTTTAAATGTCCAGTGCTTGAAAAAAAAAACTAATTTATTTGGTCCTACCTGCAGGACTGATTAAAGCCCAACAGGTACAATCATAGTCAAATAGAAATAGGTCAAATTTGGACTTTTTATCTATAATAATTTGAAAGAAGACATGTTATGAAAGCCGAATTGGCCAGAATCTCAAAAGATGTCCCTGTAAAAAAAAATATATTTTTGCACAAACACAGTATTGTTATCGTACCTGCAGGGCTGATAGGGTTGAAGCCTCGGTGCTGGTGTGTTGGGCTGTGGTTGCTGTCGGCCATCTGCAGAATGTTGCTTATTATGGTCTGTTTGTCAGAGGAGCCGGGCTGGGCGGAGACAGAGGAAGAGGAGGAGGCCGGTCGTCTTAGCGAAGGCTGGCCCTCAAACTGATGCTGCTGCTGGCTGTTACTCTGTAGGTCCTCAAGCAAGTCCTCCAACTCACTGGTCTGAAATCAGCAACAAAGAGATAACACTGGGTTAGGAGGTAGGCAGTTCATTGCATAACATGGCAAAATTCAAAAACTATTACAACCCCATGGAAAAAACCTATGTGTCAAGTTAAATGAGGTTTTTTAGATTATACTGACAAGCACTTGCAATTGACAAGGAGATCGTACAGTCTGTATATCCATTCATAACATGACAATCAATGACTCAAAAAAGTAGATGTGTGAGAGAAAGACAGGCCATTTGTTTTTGTGTCACAGAGTTCTCTTAGATGTCAATTCAATTTAGTTCTATCAACAAAGAACCAGGGAAGCTTTAATTTCAGAAATCATGATAAAAATTTTTTTAATGTGCTCTGAGGAACTTTCAGTTTTTGTTAATTCTTGCACCTCCTTTGGACTAAAGCGGTAGTGTTTTGACCACGCCAGCTGTTGTTCCTGGGTGAGTGTATACCCATGACAAAGGCATCAAGAAAAACAATATGAAAATAGCATTCTTTGCACTGATGGTCTCGTTTGCTGTTACATGTAATTCATGATCATCAGAGGAAAAAATGAGACAGTTTCAGAGATATTTAAAAGTTCCTCGTAGCTCCTTTAAGTACATTTTGAGGATGTCAGGTGCTTCAAATGGTTTGCTAAAAATATTTGTATCCTTCCTAAAGTAAGATATGCATTAAAAGTGGAATTAAGTATTATTTGTCTTTGTTTAATTAAACAGAATATAGGTAAATAACCTTATGGTGCCATGGATAAGGAGTAAGAGTCAGAGAAAAAAAGAAAAATGAAAAAAGGCTAAACATAAATTTGCTTATTGACTTATGATGATTACTTTGAAAGACACTCAAACCTCCCTCAGTGTTACAATGTAATTTGACCTACCACGCACACACAGACACACACACAGACACACGCACACACACACACACACACACACACACACACACACACACACACACACACTGACAGCACTGGTCTTTGGCTGATGAATAGAGGAGGATCTAAAAATAAACTGCCGGCACTAATGAGGTCATGTGTGATGCTGTACAGTACGACACACAGTCACAGCACTGTTTGGCCAGAGTGGATATGCACACACACACACACACACACACACACACACGTAAGCACACACAGACAGACAGACAGACAGGCACACACACACACACACAGACGGGCAGGCAGACAGACACACACACACACACACACACACACACACACACACATAGACGGACAGACAGACACACACACACACACACACACACACACACACATCAAGGGCAAAATTTAAAATAGGAATGTAACGGACATATCGTCCCAACCTTTACGATGTAGCTAACCTTAGCCATGTCGAGCTAATGTCTTTGTTAACTCCGTATATATGATCAACGATGCTCTGTTGCCATCGGTAACTATTTCATACTTAACTTTGGAATGGTTCTGGCATTGTGCCTAGAATAGCCATCTCTGCTAGTTCATACATAACATTAAAAAACATAGATGATTTTTTTTATTAGTCTGACATCACCCTAGTAAAAATGTAGGGTTAGGATTAACAGGACAGCTGGGCCAAGGGAAGACTGAGGGAAGACTGAGGGAAGAAAAACCTCATTCATTATATTATAATAGTGATTTTATATTGACAGAACGCCGGTTCCATATGGGTGAAGTATTCCTTTAAATCTTATCGTTTGTAACAACTAGTGATGTTGAGATGAAGCCCCGTGAATGTCTTCTTTCTGGCCAAACGCTTCACCAAAAAGCCAAGATCAACAAAGCCCCATTGATCAGCTCATTTAGGAAATACTGACATCTGCTGGTATGTTACGGTAGTGGCTCTCTTAGTTCACGTAGCGAGCACAGACAGTATATAAAGCGAGGCAGTCACATGATTTCAGAAAAAAAGGGGCTTTGTTTGTCTTTAGTCACGTGGCACTGTGACAGACGATACAGGCCTCGAGACAGGCTTCACCTGGACACGCCCCCTTTGCGCGACACAGGCTTTCGGGGCTTTCGTGTCGGACGTAACGTCACTAATAACAACACCACGCTGACCTGTTCCGCCATGTTGTAACCTGGTTCCTGTTTCTCCGTCTTGATGCTGGAGATCTTGGGTCCTTCCGCGGGTTCCATCTTAATCGCTTTGTCCAGGATTCCATTGTCGTCCCGATCCAACAGGTAGCGAAGGAGCGCGTTGTCTTTCTTCTTGGGACTCCCCGGCTCCTGTTTTATGCACACTTCACCTATAGGGAATAACAACAACAGGGTTAGGGGGATTGGTAGATCATCACATAACATGGTAAAATTCACAGGCAAAAATTATCAAAAACCATCAAGATCGCAGGGAAAAAAACTATAATATATAATATAAGGAGTGTCAAGTTATATGAGTTGTTTAGATTACACTGACAAGCACTTGCACTTGACAAGGAAATAGGTAGTTCAACACATAACATAATTGGAAAAACAGAAATTAGAAATACCCGCCTTAAAGCTGCAGTGTGTAGAATTTTGGGTTTTATTTCCTAGCAGATTTTGTAGAAAGTAATTATAATATCCATAAGTACATTTAATTTAGTGCATAATAGCTGAAAACATTGTTTTTGAATATATATTTTTTCCCTTAGAAAGGGTCTCATATATGTCCATATTTCTGCATATTTTGGACCAAGGCCTAGTGCCGCCATCTTGAAAGTGTCATAGTTGGAATGTCATCAGGTGCATTGTTTAAAATTTAGAATTGTTCTTGTCCTTGAAGGCCACTGTAGCTTCTGTTATTATTCTAAAGGGTTGGGGTTACCCAGGGAGTGTTGCATTCTAGAACTTTGTAGAACTTTCTTGATGATGTCATATTACACTGCACCTTTAATTCATTGATTTTATTCTCCCTTTATTTAGATCGGTAGTTCATTGCATAACATGGCAAACTTCCCGGGTGAATAATTTCACATTTGTAGCTATAACCAAAACTTTTAAATTTATCCAGGAGCACCTTATATTTACAGCTCTAGAAGAAAATTAAGAGACCACTCCAAATGTTCAGTGTCTCTCGTTTTACTATTTATAGACATATGTTTGAGTAGAATGAACATTTTGGTTTTATAATATAAACTACTGAAAATATTTCTACCAAATTTCAATACATTTTTTGTCATTAAAGAGCATTTTCAATAAGTAATGTAGAGATGAAGATTTAAGAAAATAATCCAGACTGGTCTCTAATTTTTTTTCCGAAGCTGTATATAAGACAAGGAACAGCATTTCATTGTGTCTGTATATCAATAGAGATGCAGTGTGTGTGTGTGTGTGTGTGTGTGTGTGTGTGTGTGTGTGTGTGTGTGTGTGTGTGTGTGTGTGTATATGTGTGTGTGTTTAGAAAGATGCGTGAGACATTTCACCTTGGGCGGCCATATTGTTTTCTGCCTCTTGTCCGATTGGATCTTTTCCGGTAGCTTCTGCCGTTAGCTTAGCCAACTCCACAGGTGACGTGCTGTTCTGTAGAAGCCTATGGAGGATTTTGTGCTTTTCCTTTAGCGATGTTGAGTGGTTGTTTAGCCCACCGGCCCCCCCACACCCACCCAAATGGTCTTTGCAGTTCACATCGGCACCCATAGGTGGCGAAGAGCATGAATCAGATGGTTCTAGTTTTGTTGTGAGTAGCTGGAGAAGTTTGGTGTGTCCTTTTGTGTTCAGAAGATGATTTGAAGCGTCATCCAAGGTTCCGCTATCTCCGAAATTATTAGAGTCACCGTCTTTCACGTCCCCTTGCTGTGTTTGGGACATCAATAAGTCTGTAGTTTGCTGTTGTTCCCCGAAACTCCCAAATAAATCCGCCACCTCCCCACTGAGGTTGTTCTTGCTGCTTGCTTGAAGAGGGCTTTGAAGGCCAACCAACTTTTCATCGGGCAATTCTTCCGAATGCCCCTGCCCTTCCGCGTGGGTAACCCTGTGTCCTTGGCTTAGCGCTTGCAGTGCACTTAGCGAGTTGAACCCTTGGCTATTCCCCGTGCTGCTACCAACAGACGCCGGTGAGTGCATTCCAGCTCCCGGAGAAAATGGACCAGAAGTGGGATGTTGTTGCGTTGAAATTCGAGGGCTACCACATGTGCTACTAGAACTAGCCACCGCTATGCTAGGGCTGTGGCGGTGGCGAGGTGATTGCATAGCACCCTGGGGCCCTGCTGTAGTGACGTTAGGACTTCCCAAAGCGGATGGGCTGCCCAGTTTGAGTGTGTTGTGGCCGTTTCCCTGCGGTGTGGACGCCCCAAAACAACGTCCCGGGGTGGTGGAGGGTGTGTTGTGGGAGTGGTGGGTGTTGCTAGTGACGTTAGCATCAGGAGAAGGGGAAGGGCCGCTGACACTGGAGGGGGTCATTGGTTTGGAGATGCCCGAGGAGCCAGTTAGGTCTGCAGACAGGACACTAATGTTCTCCCTGGAAGGAAAAAAAGCAAACAGACAATGGAATCAGATGTGTTTCAGTGAAGACTGTGACTCAGTTGGTAGAGCGGGTCGGCCGATGATCAAAGGGTTGGAGGTTCGATCCCCGCCCTGCCACCTGTGTCATAGTTGTTGTGTCCTTGGGCAAGACACTTCACCCACCTTGCCTCGTGTGAATGTCGATAGTTAGCCTGCTGCTATCGGTGTATGAATGTGTGTGTGAATGGTAACGTGGGAAAGGAAAAAAGGTCTCCCTTGCAAAAGAGTCTTCGGTCTCAATGGGATTTACCTGTATAAATAAAGGTTAGAAGAGCTGATTGTGTGTATGAATGTGTGTAGCTTTTAGGGCTGGGTACCATGCCATAAGTCTGATAGACCATAACGAAGGAAAAATAAAATCAAACATGGTTCAGATGAGAAGTGATTTTACTGTATATTTGAATATGTGTAGATTTTAAGGCTGTGTATTGGCAAACACTTCATGATACGATCTCGATATACATACAGTACATGGTTCACAATATTATCTAGAATGATACAATGCGATAAGATGCATATTCAGTTATATTGAAAGAGATGAGGAGAGCTGATTGAAAATGTGAACATGTTTATATCCTCACTATATCACTGCATTTTTTTATGTCTACTAGATCTTCTAAATCAATGTTTTTTTGCATCACAATATAGCCGATATTAAAACATATATATATAGACCGGACATCCATATCCTGGAAGGAAAAGTAAACGGACAACAGAATCATATGTGTTTCAGAGAAGAGCTGATTGTGTTTGGAGTGGTTCCAAGCTCCCTTAACAACCTACGGCAAACTGTATAACATGGCGAAATGGTGACTTGTCATAAATCTGATAAGCCCATAATGCTGAAAGCACAATAGTCCAATTGCAGAAAAGTTAGTTTTAAGGTGGATATTGTTTTTTTTTTTTGTTTAATTTGTTAATTGGGTTTTTCGATTTTTTTTTGGTTCAACAAAAACACATACATAAGGAACAAATGTCTCCGAGTTCAGATAAAATCAAAATACATCATACAAAAATGAAGGTGGATATTCGACAGACATTCATTTTCATTTTTCATTTAACTTTTATTTATCCTCGAGAGACCAATTGAGGGGTGACCCTCATTTACAATGGTGTCGAGTTCAAACAAATTCAAAGGAAAAACAACAATACATAAACAATATTCAACGCAAATACATCAAATACACAACAACAGGTGAAGAGAAAAACAATTGAAACATTTACACAGTGGTGAAGATTAAGTGGTAGCAATTAAAATTAAATGGGTGAAAGTACAATATAGCCTAATTAAAACAGTTACAGGTAGAGTTTGGCAGATTTAAAATAGTTTGTTTAAATTGGTTAAAGGATATGAAGTTATTTAGTTTAATTTGTTGCTGTAAATTGTTCCAGGAGTCGGGGGCACTGAAGCTAAAAGCTGTCTTTCCCAGCTCAGACCGGGCTTGTGGGACATAAAGCATAAGCATGTCAGTGGAGCGGGTCTGATAAAGCCCATCTGAGATTTGCAGCAATTCAGTTAAATAACGAGGAAGCTTCCCGGTCAAGGCTTTGTAAATAAAAACATGCCAATGTGCGTCACGTCTCTCTTTAAGGGAGGACCACCCAACTTTTTCATACAAAAGACAATGGTGTGTGTCATAAGCATCTCCTGTGATGAACCTTAAAGCAGAGTGAAACACAGAGTCCAGGAGTTTAAGACATGAATGTGATGCATGCCGGTAAACCACATCACCGTAATCAAGGACAGACATGAAAACTGCCTCAATAATCCTTTTCCTACTAAATAAAGGGAAGGTGGTTTTGTTCCTATAAAAATAGCCAATTGTTTGTCGTAGTCGACGAACAAGATTTTTTATATGAAAATTAAAAGTGAGTTTATCATCTAACCAGATGCCGAGATATTTGAACTCTGTGACTCTTTCAATTAAAAATCCATTATTTGTAAAAATATTAAAATCATTCAAATTTGTAGTTCTTGCTCTGGAGAAACACATATATTTGGTTTTGTCTGTATTTAGAACCAGCCTGAGGTCCACTAGACAGTCCTGCAGGGTGTTAAAAGAGCTTTGTAGGTTCTGAATAG
>OX442359.1:2664348-2671848 GCA_949357725.1 Hyperoplus immaculatus | reverse complement strand
TAAGGCTATAATACCTTCTCCCTCATGTATAGGTTACAGCCAGGTTATAGACAGGTTGTATAGAGTACCTTTTCACTGTATAAGTCAAATATAAAATGCACCTTTATCCGATCTATTTCGCACACAAATCAGCAAGTAAAACAAAAAGGTTATATGGTTATAGACAGGTTATAGACAGGTTATAGACAGGTAAATGTAAGGCTACCATACCTTCTCCCTCCTCTCTTATGGACTTGGGCTCAGACACAGCAAAGCACTGCATGGTTTCATACTTCTGCTGCTGCGCTGCTTCTGTCTGCTCCGAGGCCTCAGCGTCACCATGGGGATGCACCTGTCCGTCACCATGGGGGTTCACCTGCCCGTCGCCATGGGGATTGACCAGCATGCGACAGGTAAAGGTGTGGCTGTTTCTGTTGGACACGTCACTGCTGCGGTGATTCACTGGGAGGGAGACACAAAGAAATAAAACAAAGAGGAGAAATTAGAAGGTTTCAACAATTAAAGTGTTAAATTAAATGTTATATACTGTGCAGCTCTGGAAAAAGTTAAGAGACCAGTCTGGATATTTCTCAAATCTTCATCTGTACATAACTTAATGAAAATGCTCTTAATGTATTGTGAATTTGGTAGAGATGTTGTCAGTAGTTTATATTATAAAACCAAAATGTTCATTCTAGTCAAACATATGCCCATAAATAGTAAAACAAGAGACACTGAACATTTGGAGTGGTCTCTTCATTTTCTCCAGAGCTGTATTTGTCTATGATACATAGCTGGGCACTATTTTTAGCATCCACAAGCTCTAACACAAACCTAACATTATCCCCTTCAAAAAAACAAATTTGAGTTTTTATTGTCTTTTTTGCTTCCATAATATGTTTTCTTTCATACTGGAATAGATAAAAGGTCCAAAATGCATATAAACAAGGCAAAACAAAGAGGAGGAGAAATTAGAAGGTTTCAAAATAAAAATGTTAATTAAATTGTTATGTACTGTATACAGTATCTCACAAAAGTGAGTACACCCCTAACATTTCTTCAAATATTTCATTATATCTTTCCATGCGACAACACTGAATAAATGACACTTTGATACAATGTCAAGTAGTCAGTGTACAGCTTGTATAACAGTGTAAATTTACTGTCCCCTCAAAATAACTCGACACACAGCCATTAATGTCTAAACTGCTGGCAACAAAAGTGAGTACACCCCTAAGAAAAAATGTCCAAATTGGGCCCAAAGTGTCAATATTTTGTTTTGCCATCATTATTTTCTAGCACTGCCTTAACCCTCTTGGGCATGGAGTTCACTAGAGCTTCACAGGTTGCAACTGGAACCCTCTTCTACCCATTCATGACGACATCAAGGAGCTGGTGGATATTAGAGTCCTTGCGCTCCTCCATCTCCCGTTTTAGGATGCCCCAAATATGCTCAATAGGGTTTAAGACTGGAGACATGCTTGGCCAGTCCATAACCTTTACCCTCAGCTTCTTTAACAAGCCAGTGGTCGTTCGGAGGGGTGTTTGGGGTCGTTATCATGTTGCAGTACTGCCCTGCGGCCCAGTATATGAAGGGAGGGGATCATGCTCTGCTTCAGTATGTCACAGTACATGTTAGAATTCAATGAACTGTAGATCCCCAGTGCTGGCAGCACTCATGCAGCCCCAGACCATGACACTCCAACCACCATGCTTGACTCTAGGCAAGACACACTTGTCTTTGTACTCCTCACCTGGTTGCCGCTCCACACTCTTAACACCATCTGAACCAAATAAATGTATTTTGGTCTCATCAGACCACAGGACATGGTTGCAGTAATCCATGTCCGTAGTCTGTTTGTCTTCAGCAAACTGTTTGTGGGGTTTCTTGTGCATCATCTTTAGAATAGGCTTCCTTCTGGGATGACAGCCATGCAGACCAGTATGATGCAGAGTGTGGCGTATGGTCTGAGCACTGACAGGTTGACCCCCCACCCCTTCAAGCCCTTCAGCAATGCTGGCAGCACTCATACGTCTATTTTCCAAAGCCAACCTCTGTGTACGACACTGACCATGTGCACTCAACCTTCGTAAACTGGGCCGCAGGGTGGTATTGCAACATGATAACGACCCCAAACACACCTCCAAGACGACCAGTGGCATGCTAAAAAAGCTGAGGGTAAAGGTTATGGACTGGCCAAGCATGTCTCCAGACCTAAACCCTATTGAGCATCTTTGGGGCATCCTCAAATGGAAGGTGGAGGAACGCAAGGTCTTTAATATCCACCAGCTCTGTGATGCTGTCATAAATGGGTGGAAGAGGGTTCCAGTTGCAACCTGTGAAGCTCTAGTGAACTACATGCCCAAGAGGGTTAAGGCAGTGCTGGAAAATAATGGTGGCCACACAAAATATTTACACTTTGGGCCCAATTTGTAAATTTTTTCTAAGGGGTGTACTCACTTTTGTTGCCAGCAGTTTAGACATTAATGGCTGTGTGTCGAGTTATTTTGAGGGGACAGTAAATTTACACTGTTATACAAGCTGTACACTGACTACTTTACATTGTATTAAAGTGTCATTTATTCAGTGTTGTCCCATGGAAAGATATAAAGAAAAATGTGAAGAAATGTGAGGGGTGTACTCACTTTTGTGAGATACTGTATGTCTATGATAAATATGTAGCTGGGGACAACAGCTCTGGAAAAAAATAAGAGACCACTCCAAATTTTTCCCCCACAAATATTGTCATTAAGAGCATTTCACGTGGCAAATATCCTTCTAGAAACTACCTTTTATATACTAGCTGTGGTTCCTTATTGCTTGTAGAGATGTAACATGAGCTAATTAAAAGGCAGAGACTAAAATAATCTATCAAGTGAATCGTCCTCATCTATTTGGTACAGACATGACCTAGTTCTGTCAGTAAGGCAGAGCTTGAAGTTCAGAAATAATGGAAAAAAAAAGGAAAAATATATATAAATCTTTTGCACCCTCATCACGGTGTAAACTACAGGAACACCTTAAACTGGAATCCCAAGTCACCATCAACAATAACAAAAGCAGGATAATTAAGACTATTTAACCACAAACTGTACATGCCCGGTTCCTGAGAGAACTGACTTGCTGACAATGAGATTGATGCTTTGTGATTTGTTTTATTTTGTTTTGTGTCTTGTATTTTATTAAAACTTATTTTTTTTTATGATGTTATGCTTCCTTCTTGGCCAGGACGCCCTTGGAAAAGAGATTTTGAATTGCAATGGGATTAAATAAATGGGGTAAAATAAAGGTTAATAATGTGTTTTTTAAACCTGTGTGTGTGTGTGTGTGTGTGTGTGTGTGTGTGTGTGTGTGTGTGTGTGTGTGTGTGTGTGTGTGTGTGTGTGTCTGTCTGTCTGTCTGTCTGTCTGTTTGTCTGCCTCTCTGTCTGTCTGTCTGTCTGTCTGTCTGTCTGTCCGTCCATCCATCCATCCATCCATCCATCCATCCATCTATCTATCTATCTATCTATCTATCTATCTATCTATCTATCTATCTATCTATCTATCTATCTATCTATCTATCTATCTATCTATCTGTCCATCCGTCTGTCTCACCCAGGCTCTTGGGCAGCAGGTTCTTGACGAACTCGGTGTGGTCCCCGACGTGCAGCAGACTGTAGACGCTGGTGTTGATGAGCGCCTCCTGCTGGTAGAGCAGATACTGACTCACGTTCTCCGACACAAACACGATGTTCCCCTCTAGATTTACCACGAAGAAGAAACCGTCCAGGGCCTGGGGGATGGACAGAGAAATAATGCAGAGTAAGTTAATGTAGCGAGGAACAAATACAAAGAAGTAGGGAAGTAAGAGTACTGTGTGTGTGTGTGTGTGTGTGTGTGTGTGTGTGTGTGTGTGTGTGTGTGTGTGTGTGTGTGTGTGTGTGTGTGTGTGTGTGTGTGTGTGTGTGTGTGTGTGTGTGTGTGTGTGTGTGTGTGTGTGTGTGTGTATGTGTGTGTGTGTGTGTGTGTCTGTTTTACGAAGCAGAAACCGTACAGGGCCTGGGATATTAAAAGAAAATGCAGAAGAAGTTAAGAGGGATGAATAGTGAGACTGTTGCCCTGTGTGTGTGTGTGTGTGTGTGTGTGTGTGTGTGTGTGTGTGTGTGTGTGTGTGTGTGTGTGTGTGTGTGTGTGTGCGTGTACTGTATGTGTGCATTTAAACTGGGGAATGGACAAAGAGAGGGGGGAAGGAAAATGTAGTGTTAGAAGTTTGAGATACCAAAGTAAAAGCCTCTAGAAAGGACATTAAAAGAAGTACAGAAAAAGTTAAGAGGGACGAATAAGGTGTTGATTAAAAATGTTGGCTGACAATTTCACCCAAGGCAGATCAGACCAAATTAAAGCTGTAGTAAGCGAAAAATACAGCATTTTTGTTAATATACCTGTTGTATATCTATATCTATACAGTAAATATAGACTTACAAAGGTCCAGGGCCTAGGATATTTATGCAAAGAAAAAATACAAAAGAAGAGGGAGACTGTATGTTAATTGATGTTTTACCCAAAGCTGATTAGCTGTAGAAGCAAAATAAAGTATTGTTTGTTAATATACGTGATGTATGGTACTTTTAATAAAGCTTGAAAATGCCCATGGTGCAGTGTTTAGAATGTTCGGGCAGAGAACTGCTGTGATTGGTTCAAAATACTTATTGTGTCATAAGAACCAGAGCATAGCCCGTAGCCTCATCTAAACCAAATCTCTGTAAGAGTTTATCAAACTAAAAATGACAATATCTTTCATTTGGATTGACCTATAACTATTTTCAAAAGCTTATTTACTATCGTGCAACTAACTCCCCACATTACATCGTCAGAAGAATTTGGTGTATTTGGGTTAACAGGGGCTGAGTAGGGAGGCTGGATGTTAGTTTAATTTGTCTGCACTTTTCACCCCAAGCTGATTAGACCAAATTACTGTGACTATTGTTACTATTTAACTTTGGAGTTTGGCTTTCTGCTAAAAAATACACTGGTTGCGTTCCGAATCTCATACTCTTTCTTTTTTCTATTCTACATACTACATCCGACGATAAAAATAATCTAGTTAGGATGCAGTAGGCATACTATTGGGACATACTTTACTCTCTTATTTCATCATAACATTGCGCCTTGATCTTGCCTCTTGCTTTTATATCCGTCGCATCCCCGTTTGTTTTCATAATGGAGGCTTCGTCGATGTGACGTCACTTCACGTGCGCACTGGATTGTGGGTCAGAATCTCCCAAATAGGATGCAGTTTTCAACACTAACAATCTTGGCCGCATGAAGTAGGACATCCGGGTACTTCTAACCATCCTAAATCTGGCCACAAGAATCGGGACATCCTAAATCTTTTTTCTACATACTATATAGTAGAAAGTATGCGATTCGGAACGCAACCACTGTGTCCAAATCAGTCGAAAACTAAACTAACTAAACCATCGCTGCGTTCCAAATCTCCAACTCTTTTTTCTCTCTATTCTACACACTGAATCTGACCATAACATACAGTAATGTAGTTAGGATGCAGTAGGCATACACTACTAGGGACATACTTTTACTTATTTATTTCATCATAACAGAATTAGGTCTCAAACATTAACCATTGGTGTGGCTGTGTGTGTGTGTGGGTGTGGCTGTGTGTGTGTGTGTGTGTGTGTGTGTGTGTGTGTGTGTGTGTGTGTGTGTGTGTGTGTGTGTGTGTGTGTGTGTGTGTGTGTGTGTGTGCGTGCGTGTGTGTGTTTTATCATTGTAATATTCCTGTCACCTCAGCATTTTCCACCTGTATGTACATACAGAGATTTGTCCTTTAGTCTAAAGACACAATGTCTACACAAGCGTGACTGTGTGTGTGTGTGTGTGTGTGTGTGACTGTGTGTGTGTGTGTGTGTGTGTGTGTGTGTGTGTGTGTGTGTGTGTGTGTGTGTGTGTGTGTGTGTGTGTGTGTGTGTGACTGTGTGTGTGTGTGACTGTGTGTGTGTGTGTGTGTGTATGTGTGTGTGTGTGTGTGTGTGTGTGTGTGTGTGTGTGTGTGTGTGTGTGTGTGACTGTGTGTGTGTGTGACTGTGTGTGTGTGTGTGTGTATGTGTGTGTGTGTGTGTGTGTGTGTGTGTGTGTGTGTGACTGTGTGTGTGTGTGTGTGTATGTGTGTGTGTGTGTGTGTGTGTGTGTGTGTGTGTGACTGTGTGTGTGTGTGACTGTGTGTGTGTGTGTGTGTGTGTGTGTGTGTGTGTGTGTGTGTGTGTGTGGTGGCGTATAACATGCGACCTAAAAAGAATACAGTAGAAATGCTACAATGACACCTCAGCCAATGTTTTCTGCCGGGGACAGCTATATATAGCCTATCTGTGTGTGTGTGTGTGGTTGTGTGTGTGTGTGTGTGTGTGTGGTTGTGTGTGTGTGTGTGTGTGTGTGTGTGTGTGTGTGTGTGTGTGTGTGTGTGTGTCTATGTGTGTGTGTGTGCGTTGTCAAGCTCCCCTCCCCTCCTTTTTCTAATCAGGCTTTTCAGAAAAGGTACACCACACACGTACACACACACACACACACACACACACACACACACACACACACACACACTTATGTAGGCTTGATGACGGCATTGCTGCTAGTCAGAGCAGCTCTTATCTCCCTGCGTCACTGTACAGAGCAACACCATGTACAGTCAGAAACACACTCACTCAGCTTTATACAGTAGACAGAAATTGGAGTTGTAGTTCTGTATTATTTGAAAATGTCTCTTAAAGGCCTACTTCACCGGTTGGAATATGAAGGTGTATTGAACTCGGAGATCCTATTAAAGCTGCAGTGTATAGAATTTTGGGTTTTATTTCCTAGCAGATTTTGTAGAAAGTAATTATAATAGCCATAAGTACATTTAATTTAGTGCATAATTATAGCTGACATTTTTTTTTTAATATTATTTTTTCCCTTAGAAAGGGTCTCATATATGTCCATATTTCTGCATATTTTGGACCAAGGCCTAGTGCCGCCATCTTGAAAGTGTCATAGTTGGAATGTCATCAGGTGCATTGTTTAAAATTTAGAATTGTTCTTGTCCTTGAAGGCCACTGTAGCTTCTGTTATTATTCTAAAGGGTTGGGGTTACCCAGGGAGCGTTGCATTCTAGAACTTTGTAGACCTTTCTTGATGATGTCATATTACACACTGCACCTTTTAGTATAAATGTGCAAAAAAAATAATAATCGGATCATCCTAGCCTGAGAAAAGGCAGAAAGAGTGTTTTATGGTCTCACTGTCTAACCCTACATTTTACTAGAGTGACATCACACATGGTAAAATGTAGGGTTAGGATTAACAGGACAGCTGGGCCAAGGGAAGACTGAGGGAAGACTGAGGGAAGAAAAACCTCATTCATTATATTATAATAGTGATTGTATAATGATAGAACGCTGGTTATGTATGGGTGAAGTATTCCTTTAAGTTAATCATTATTGGGTTTGCGCTTACTGTAATATATTTCAGTATAAAGTAGTATATTAT
>OX442359.1:2651848-2654348 GCA_949357725.1 Hyperoplus immaculatus | reverse complement strand
GCTCCCTGGGTAACCCCAACCCTTTTGAATAATCACAGAAGCTACAGTGGCCTTCAAGGACAAGAACAATTTTAAATTTTAAACAATGCACCTGATGACATTCCAACCAACATGGATTCCTCCATACAACTTGCCTGCTCAATGTACAAAATGTAATCTTAATATTTGTAATTCTCCGCTCACAAGGATAATTCAGATTATTGGCAAAGGTGATTTTACACCAATGAGGACATATTTATGAATGAGGATATTGATTTTAGCTAATAAATTACTTAAAATGTTACACAGTGTCCCTTTAAGGTTTTGTTAATTTTGGTTATGTGAGAATGTGGTGGTCATTCAGTGAATATGTACCGTGACTGTTTTAGTTTGAAGGCCTTCTTGTTTACATACCCTTTGTTTATACCCGTTTACAGAGCCTAGGCTGTGTATTAAAACCAGATTTGTTTATATACATATATATATTAAAGGTGCAGTGTGTAATATGACATCATCAAGAAAGTTCTACAAAGTTCTAGAATGCAACGCTCCCTGGGTAACCCCAACCCTTTTGAATAATAACAGAAGCTACAGTGGCCTTCAAGGACAAGAACAATTCTAAATTTTAAACAATGCACCTGATGACATTCCAACTATGACACTTTCAAGATGGCGGCACTAGGCCTTGGTCCAAGATATGCAGACATATGGACATATGACACAAGGACACATGAGACCCTTTCTAAGGGAAAAAATAAGGTAACACTTTATAATAACTATCCGTTGTAACTCGTTAATAGATCATTAGTAAACTCTTAATTAATGATTATTAATGATTTGTTAAGTGTTTGTTAGCAGTTTGTTAAGGATTTATAACAATGGTAGATAGTTAATAGCTTAATAATTTAATCAGTTCATCTGGGAGGTAATCCGAGATACCGACGAGGCTGAAATAGGCTATAGACTATACACAGTGCATGGGCAACTGAGGGCAGCCCCATTTTCAAATATTTTTAAATAAACTCAATACACACTGCGCATGCCATGGACTTGAACGTGACGTGATCAGTTAATCTCGGATTACCTCCCAGATGAACTGATTCAATTATTAAGCTATTAACTATCTACCATTGTTATAAATCCTTAACAAACTGCTAACAAACACTTAACAAATCAATAATAATCATTAATTAAGAGTTTACTAATGATCTATTAACGAGTTACAACGGATAGTTATTATAAAGTGTTACCAAAAATAATAATTAAAAACATTTTTTTCAGCTATTATGCACTAAATTAAATGTACTTATGGATATTATAATTACTTTCTACAAAATCTGCTAGGAAATAAAACCCCAAATTCTACACACTGCAGCTTTAAAGGTGTTCACCTTGGCCCCAGCATGTCTGAGGTGCACTCCTTCCTCTTGAGAGAGTCCGTCCCCCTGGGAGGGTCCGGGGTGGATCGCCCCTCACTCATCTTACTATATCAGCACCTGCACACACAGACAAGAGGGGAGAATATGTATTATTATTACTACTGTGTGTGTGTGTGTGTGTGTGTGTGTGTGTGTGTGTGTGTGTGTGTGTGTGTGTGTGTGTGTGTGTGTGTGTGTGTGTGTGTGTGGGTGTGTCTGTTTCCAAGTGTGTGTGTGTCTGTTTCCAAGTGTGTGTGTGTGTTTCCAAGTGTGTGTGTGTATGTGTGTCTGTTTCCAAGTGTGTGTGTGTGTGTGTGTGTGTGTGTGTGTGTGTGTGTGTGTGTGTGTGTGTGTGTGTGTGTGTGTGTGTGTGTGTGTGGATCGCCCCTCACTCATCTTACTATATCAGCACCTGGACACAGAACACACGAGAGAAATATAGAGAGACTTTTATTTTGAAGGTAGGTTAGTTTTTGAGCGCTGGTCAATTTAGAGATTTCTTTGCTATGTATCTTCCATAACATGTCTTCTTTCATACTAGTAGAAATCAAAGGCCCAACATGTACATTCAGGTGTTTATTTGACTAAACCTTGTCTGTCTGCGTCTGTATAGTTCTCCTATACAACCATCTTTAACGGCCATTATTTCAACATTTGTTTTTTTCTATTCAATATACTCCGAACCAAAAATCTCAACTTTTGAAGCATAAAAAATAAAACGTACACTTAGTCAGTTAGCTATTACCACATTTGCATATGTATTGATTCAAACATTTATGAATACATCGAAACTTTGGAACAGCTTACCACACCATATTCGCTCCTCTGAGTCTCTGGAAACTTTCAAGTCCACTCTTAAAACTCACCTTTTTTTCCACAGGCTTTTAAGTTTTAATGAATTGTTTTGTGTCACTGCTGTAAGTGTTTTTGAATGTGTGCTGTTGTATTTTAATGTATGTATTTTATGTAAAGCACTTTGGTGAATTTAGGTTCTTATAAGGTGCTATATAAATAAAAGTGACCTTGACCTTGACACCTGTAATGCAGAAAAAAATATTTTTACGATGATGAAGAAGCAACTGCAGTCTAGTTATCGGGATGCT
>OX442359.1:2641848-2644348 GCA_949357725.1 Hyperoplus immaculatus | reverse complement strand
CAAACTGGTCTGGTCAGCTTTCGAGGAATATCCCTAGACTTCCACTTCCTGGTATGATGTCATAAAACAGCCATATGCAGGTGACAGGGAGCACATTGGTGTCATATTACAAACATATGGAGTCAGGTTGAAACTCACCCTGCGTTCTGAATCGCATACTCTTTCTTTTTTTCTATTCTACATACTACATCCGACGATAAAAAGAATCTAGTTAGGATGCAGTAGGCATACTATTGGGACATACTTTACTCTCTTATTTCATCATAACATTGCGCCTTGATCTTGCCTCTTGCTTTTATATCCATCGCATCCCTGTTTGTTTTCATATGAAGGCTTCTTCGATGTGACGTCACTTCACGTGCGCACTGGATTGTGGGTCAGAATCGCCCAAATAGGATGCAGTTTTCAACACTAGCAATTTTGGCCGCATGAAGTAGGACATCCGGGTACTTCTAACCATCCTAAATCTGGCCACAAGAATCGGGACATCCTAAATCTTTTTTCTACCATACTAAATAGTAGAAAGTATGCGATTCGGAACACAGGCAAAGTGTGGACACCTATTTAAAGGTGCTCCGAGGAACTTTTAGTTTTTGTTAATTACAAACTGAAAGTTCCTCGGAGCACCTTTTTAATGAAATAATAATTATTGGGGGCAAAGTGGGGCAACCTATTTAATTATAATTGGCTGTTATATAATAACATTAATAAAAAAAAATTGCATAGAATTTTTCTAATAGGGTCTAGAGATAATTACAATGCTGTACAATGGGGAATAAAATGGCGGCAAAGTGAAATTAACTGTAGCGAAAGATGTTAACATCACCATAATTTGCATAAGAGTCCAACCCTGACACAATATGATGGTTGTCATGGCAGTAAGGCACAGTATGGGCTGTTATTGGATGAGTCATCCCCATGCTGAAGCTGGAATAATAATACTTTTTTTAGCTTTTAACAAAAACGAAAAATATGACGCTGACCGACCACACACACACACACACACAGTCGCACACACACACACAGTCGCTCGCACACACACATGCAGTCGCACACACACAGTCGCTCACACACACACACAAACACACACACACACACACACACACACACACACACACACAGTCAGTCGCTCGCTCGCACACACACACACAAACACACAAACATACACACACACACACACACACACACACACACACACACACAGTCAGTCGCTCGCTCGCACACACACACACACACACACACACACACACACACACAAACATACACACACACACACACACACACACACACACAAACATACACACACACACACACACACACAAACATACACACACACACACACACACACACACACACACACACACAGTCGCTCGCACACACACACACACACACACACACACGCACACACGTCTTATGTAATGACTGGCAGCACACAATTAAAGAGAATGTGTTTTTTAGCAGGAATACAGTGCAAAAGTACTTTTGGATGTTATTTTTCTTCAAACTCAAAATTTCATAATCATTGTACCAGACAAGCTGAAAATCTCCATCTGCCTCTTTATAAATCTGCTCGCAGTCAATCTTGCATTAAATACCGTGGCGTCATACTATGGAATGAAAATATACACTTCCTTGATTCTTCTATAACATTGACCATATTCAAAAAGAGACTGCAGAATTCCATGCTATCAAAAGCAATTAGTTTAAAAACAGGAATTTGATTTATATATTCATCATGATTGTCCGCTTGCTTGGTTTGAACACAATAATTTGTATCACTACATTTTGATTTGTTCTAACTGATTTAAACAGATTTATTTTTTTTTTTGTTTTATTATTGTCTTGGGTTTTGTTCTTAATTTCTTTGATTGTTTTGCATTGTTTTTTTGTTTTTTGTTTTTTTTCTTCTCATTAATACATATGTTTTTTGTTTTTGTGTGTGTGTGTGTGTGTGTGCGCTTGTGTGCTGATCTGCTAATATTAATATGTAAATGTATTTTGGGTGTGGCTCTATATAAGCCTGTACAGGTTTCTGCCACACCCACACGTGTATTTTTAATTTTTTTTACTACATGTTTTTATTAAATCTATTTTGTATGTGGAATAAAATAAACAAAACGAAAAGTGGTGTCTTTATATATGTGATAACACCTTTGCAGTGTGGTCACAATTTACAAGTTTAGAGTTATAAAAAGTCACATGTCGAGAGTAGTTTTCTATGGTATACTCATTAAGGGTTTTCACTCCATGTCATGTGTGTGCTTAATGTCTTTTCCTAGCCTGGCATTCCCAGACCTGCCACTAGGCGCTGGCATTCCCAGACCTGCCACTAGGCGCTGGCATTCCCAGACCTGCCACTAGGCGCTGGCATTCCCAGACCTGCCACTAGGCGCTGGCATTCCCAGACCTGCCACTAGGCGCTGGCATTCCCAGACCTGCCACTAGGCGCTGGCAAATTAAATTTGCTGCGCCTGTTGGTCTGGACACGCTCCGTTGAAGC
>OX442359.1:2624348-2634348 GCA_949357725.1 Hyperoplus immaculatus | reverse complement strand
GTCACACACACACACACACACACACACAGTCACACACACACACACAGTCACAGAGTCATGCACAGTCACACAGTCAACAATTCACAACACACACACGCGCCGTTTTGTATTTCCTTTTCTTTCCCTCAGTGAGATTACCTCAGTGTGTGTGTGTGTGTGTGTGTGTGTGTGAGTGTGTCATCTGTGCCTAATGACAGCTGACAAACTAGATGCCACAAATCCTCTCTCTCTCTCTCTCTCTCTGTCCCTCTGTCCCCTCCCCCATCACGTAGATACACACACAGTCACACACTCCTCCCTGACTCCTCCCATAGCTCGAGCGCTCACACAGTCACACACACACACACACAGTCAGTCACATACACACACACACAGTCACATACACACACACACACACACACACAGTCACACACACACACACACACACACACACACTCATACACTAACACTCACACACTCCTCCCTGACTCCTCCCATAGCTCGAGCGCTCACACAGTCACACACACACACACACACACACACACACATACACACACACACACACACACACACATACACACACACACACACACACTCACACACTCACTCCTCCCTCCTATTAGCCAACGTGCAGGGGAGGGAAAAAAAGCGTCTCTCTCTCTCTCTCTCCCTCTCTCTCTCTCTCTCTCTCCCTCTCTCTCCCTCTCTCTCTCCCTCTCTCTCTCTCTCTCTCTTCCTCTCCCTCTCTCTCTCTCTCTCCCTCTCCGTCTCTCTCTCTCTCTCTCCCTCTCTCTCTCTGTCTCTCTCTCTCCCTCTCTCTCCCTCTCTCTCTCTCCCTCTCTCTCTCCCTCTCTCTCTCTCTCTCTCTCTCTCTCCCTCTCTCTCTCTCTCTCTCTGTCTCTCTCTCTCCCTCTCTGTCTCTGTCTCTCTCTCTCCCTCTCTCTCTCTGTCTCTCTCTCTCTCTCTGCCTTTATAGGTACTGAATCATTTACATGACCTGTTGTTCCCACAGTCTGAACTCACACTCATGTATTTCGTGGCATTGCTCTGGCTGCTGTTTCATGTTATTTTGACACCATATATTGATAAGCACGGCACACACTACACTACTATAATATAATATAAATGTTACTTATATGTTCTACAAACTTCAATCACTTCTCAATAGCTCATTTGTTGAAACAATTTATACAGATAAATCCCATTGAGACCGAAGACTCTTTTACAAGGGAGACCTGTTTTCCTTTCCCACGTTACCATTCACACATTCACACACCGATAGCAGGCTAACTAGCGACAGTCACACGAGGCAAGGTGGGTGAAGTGTCTTGCCCAAGGACACAACAACCATGACACAGGTGGCAGGGCGGGGATCAAACCTCCAACCCTTTGATCATCGGCCGACCCGCTCTACCAACTGAGCCACAGTCGCCCCCTGTTTTGTGGGGAAGACATGCTATCCATCTAGCATACTTTTTAGGGCAGCGTAATATTGACGAAATAAATGCGTAATGGTATGGGGGATGGTCACTTAAGCATATTCTAAGGACATGGCCAAATGTATGTGGACACCTGACTATTATATGTGCAATTCTTAAACATATTATTCAAAAACCACTGTCTGTTGAATGGGGTTGAAGGGTTGAAGTCCTTGACACCAAATAGGGGAAAAAAACATGTATGTATGGACATTTGCACTTCGGGCACTATCATGTTGAAACAGCCTCTTTCTCAAACTGTTGTCACACATTTTGAAGCACTGAAGTATGGAGCATTTATGTAACTTTCAGAAATTCCCTCTCAATAGCGCCCCCAGTGTTGGTTAAGGGAACTGCGTCAATGCTTTGTTCTCACTATACGTCAAGCATGAGTCGGTTACAATGTTGGATTAAAGGCCTATTTCACCGGTGCGGGAATATGAAGTGTATTGGATTTTGAGATCCTATGTAGTATAAATGTGCAAAAAAAATTTAAATTGGTTCATCCTAGCCTGAGAAAAGGCAGAAAGAGTGTTTTATGGTCTCACTGTCCAACCCTACATTTCTCTTTCTGTGATGTCACACATTCTCATATTCCCACCGTTGAGATAGACCTTTAAATAGGTTATGTTGCACTGTTTAGCTTAGTTTAGTTTGATCAACGTTATGATTGCGACATATCTACTCTACGCTACGGAATAATCTACCAATACCTTTCCATAGAAATACATTTATTAGATGTTATAGGCAACAGTAGAAAGTCGGGGAAAGTCTTATTTGTCAAGTAACATTGCTACCCATTCACCCATATACATTGTTAAGTAAATGTTGTATAATGGACCTTTAAGAGTGGGGAAGATAGTGACTGAGAGAGTGAGAAAATTAGATACATCGTGCATTCAACGCTTGCATAATAAGCTCTTGTATGCGTGAGAAAGCAGAATCACAAGTGAGAGACACATAGAGAGAGAGAGAGAGAGAGCGAGAGAGAGAGGGAGAGAGAGAAAGAGAGTGACAGAAAGAGAGTGACAGAAAGAGAGAGAGAGAGCGAGAGAGAGAGGGAGAGAGAGAGAAAGAGAGTGACAGAAAGAGAGAAAGATAGAGTGACAGAGAGAGAGAGAGGGAGAGAGTGACAAGAGAGAGAGAAAGAGAGAGAGAGAAACAGAGAGGGGGTAATTTAAAAAAATTACAAAAGCTGTAAGTGCTGGTGGAAGCAGCTGTGCTCCACAGGTCACGCACACACACACACACACACACACACACACACACACACACACACACAAACCACACCCACACACACACAGTCACACACACACACACACAGCTTGCACTCATACAAACAGCTCATTTCGCAGAGCATTCAAACACACAAAATGTGGTATGCTAGTTCTCTCACCAAAACACACACACAAACACACACACACACACACACACACACACACACACACACACACACCACACAAACACACACACACACCACACAAACACACACACCTTCCTCTTCTTTCACTTTCCATATTGTCATGAGCTGTTTGACACTGCTGCGGTGAAAGGGAACCGGTTTTAATGCTTCACTGGGATTTCTCAACCTTTGGTCTGAACATGGTCAGGTTGTAAAGTCCTCACAACCCAACCTCTTCTTTTTATGATTATAATAATCTAATTATATTTTAAGCATTAACACACAAAGAGCCCTGTAGTGCTGTGTAGTATAACTTTGCTTCGGGCATTTGCTGTCTTTTAAAGCTGGGGTGGAGGATTTGGGGAGAAAATAGCAGTTGGGATAGAGATTCGAATCCAAATACCTCAACCGCTCCACTTGTTCTCTTTGGTCCCTCCCCTATGGTCCCTCCCTGACACGCTCTGTCTACACCAACAAAGTCGTGCCAAAGTGAATGGACAGTTCCAACAGCCAATAAGAACAGAGAATCGGAGCCTCGCTCTGATTGGTCAAAGTGTACAGCTCATGTTAACTTTGACCAATCAGAAGTCATATACCCCAGCTTTACGTTACAATAGAATAAATATGAGTTGTTTTATCATTACTAAATTTAAAAAAAGCAGTTGTTTGGTTTCCGTGTCTCCAGCTTCATTTATAACTTTAACTGGCAAATCAAAACACAAAACAATCATCATATTTAAACTGTCTTACTCACCTCATCAGCAAAGCATTCTGGGTAATCATCCTCAAAGTGTTACCATGTGACATCATGTAGTTCAGTCTGTAAGACACAGAAAGCAAGAATAATGAGAAATATGTTGAGAGAGGAATACAGAAATTTGAGATGTAAAGTAAGTGGTGAAGTAATTTTGATGTGCTGAGTGGATTTATGCATTTACAGATAATAATAATGGATTGGATTTATATAGCACCTTATTCCCTAGGGACTCAAAGTGCTTTACAGGGTTCCATTCATTCACACACAGTCATGCTGGTGGTGGTAAACTATGATAGTAGCCACAGCTGCCCTGGGGCAGACTGACGGAAGCGTAGCTGCCATTTCGCACCAACGGCCCCTCCGACCACCACCTCAAACATACAGCGGTCATACACATTCACACCAGGCATGGTGGGAGAAGTGTCTTGCCCAAGGACACAACAACCATGACACAGGTGGCCGGGCGGGAATGGAACCGCCAACCCTTGGATCATTGGCCAACCCGCTCTTCCACCTGAGCCACAGTCGCCCATGTTAAAGCTACAGTGCGTAACTTTTTCATATAAATAAATAATAATGCTGATTACATTCAAGCCGTTGTCATATGAGTTGACAAAGTTTAAGCCTATTATCAGCGCCACAAAACCCTGTATTTCTCAGTATGGCAGCGTTTACAAACTGATGTCGCCCCCTGACAATGACACAGAACACACTATAGCTTCAATAAATAAAAACAGAAATGGTAGAATTAAAGTATGTTGGTTTCGATAACCTGAATGGATTTATACATTTATAGATCATGACGGGATTTTAAAGTGGATTACTAATGTTTTTTTTTTATCTTTTTTTGATTTTTTTTTGGCATTTTTATGCTTTATTGATAGTGTAGAGACAGAGTTGAAATGGGGCAGAGAGGGGAGTGACATGCAGAGAACGACCGCGGGCTGGAATCCAACCCCGGGTCCACTGCTGGTCAAGGCTTATGGGGGGGACGCCCTAGCAACTGAGCTAAAGGCCCCCCCCACTCAAGTTCAGTTTCGAGGGTTGACACACTACGGGAGTCAATTTGTAATCCAATAAAGCTAGCAGCCACACCCAGGATCAAATGTATGGAAGTGTGTGTACTGATAAATATGCTGTTGAGTTTTTTACACTGTAAAATAGTAACGCAGAATTACACCTTGAAGCCTAGGCTCTGTAAATTGGTATTTAAAAAAAGGGACCCACCGTAGCTAGCAACATGCCAGTTGTTGCCAGACACACACACACACGCGCACACACACACGCACACACACACCCACACACACACACACACACAAAGGCACAGACTTCACCTTTAAATATGACTCAATGGATATGCTGGAAAACTCACTCTAGCCCACAATAACAAGGTAACCTGCTGCTTTTCCCAGACACTGACCCTGGCTACGGAGGGGGACTGAGAGAGTGGTGGGGCCTTTAACCCACTGGGAGGCTGACCCCGGGCCGATATGGGGCTAGGCACACACACACACACACTGAGACACGCACATGCACAGAGAGAGAGACACACACACACACACACACAAACACAGAGATACACACACACATCAGAGAGAGAGACACACAGAGAGAGAGAGAGAGAGAGAGACAGACACACAGAGAGAGACACACAGAGAGAGAGAACGAACACACACACACACACACACACACACACAAACAGAGAGAGAAACACACACACACACACACATGCACACCCACACACAGAGACACACACAAATACACTGAGACACGCACATGCACAGAGAGAGAGACACACACACACACACACACACACACACACACACACACACAAACACAGATACACATACACACAGAGACAGAGACAAACACACACACACATACAAACACACATACAAACCGAGTGACACGCACGCACGCACGCACGCACACACACACGCACACACACACGCACACACACGCACACACACACAGGCCGGTATGCGGCTAGGCCAGGTTCATACACTTCCCACTGGCTTTAAGTTTTAGTTCACACTCACGGACGTTTTCTTTTACGAAACAATTTGTCTCATTTCACTAGAACAGCCTGAGATGAAGAGGGAAAACCTGCCTGATTCTCTGTTAAAGGGACAGTTTCGAATTTTGGACATATGACCTCATTCCCAAGTTAGCCTGGGTGTTATTTATCATTGGAGACAGTTTTCAGCACATTTCATGCAGTCCTTCTAGTTGCAGAGTTTGCTCGTGCTAGGCTAACTAGTTGTTACCTAGCCTGCTAATTATTAACCTTTATTTATACAGGTAAATCCCATTGAGACCGAAGACTCTTTTGCAAGGGAGACCTGTTTTCCTTTCCCACGTTACCATTCCCACACACATTCATACACCGATAGCAGGCTAACTATCGACATTCACACGAGGCAAGGTAGGTTAAGTGTCTTGCCCAAGGACACAACAACTATGACACAGGTGGCAAGGCGGGGATCGAACCTCCAACCCTTTGATCATCAGCCGACCCGCTCTACCACCTGAGCCACAGTCTTACCCTCTCCACAGTACAGCCGAGGCAAATCTCGGTCATAGTGACAGCGATGGGTTTAGATATGAAATATAAGACACGTTCGCTGGCTAAATGCACATAATCGCCGAAAATGAGTTGCTTATTTACTATTTACAACCAGGATAACACCACTGACAGTTTAGACCCTTAGGCCTACCTCAATTAAGAAGGCACTTTGGATAAAGTCTCACAGATGAGTTGATTGTACCTGCTGCTCTGAGCATATTTGGAAATGGTTTGCATCAAAATCTACATACGAATGATAAGTTATCTCAACACAAGATCATCAGTTGTCTCAAATGTTAACAGTTTTCCTTACAACTTTCCAACAGACTTTAAAGAGGACCTATTATGCTACTTTTCTGGTCTTAATTTCTTGTTTTACACTGCTATAGAGCAACCTGACACGAATCACATCACAAAAAACTATGTAGATTTTCGGGAAGCTCTTTCTCTTATTTTGGCGATCCAGCACATCCTGTCAACACTTGAGTGTGTGTGCTTCGGCTCCCTCCGCCTGTGCTTCGGCCATCTCCGCTACCCTCCCCCCCCTCCTGCAAACCCCACTCCGTTGTGATTGGTTACCTTCCTTCCGGAACACTTTCAGTGGCGGGAAGCGCGAGCATGGACCTATAAGGGCGCGAGGCAGACGCGAACAGGGAAGTGACAGCATTACCATACATGGAAACATCCGCGTGGTGACGTCACAAATTTTTATGCAACGTCACAAATTATGAAAGGCTAGACCGCTTTGAACACGTAACTTCTCCACTGTGTTTAGTGGTCTGCGCAGACACCCCAGACGGTCAGCAGGGAATACGTCGAAATGCATGTAAGTCATTATTTGATAATTTAGTATGGTTAAGCATGACTATGAATCATCATAACAACGTTTATAGGTCATAAAAGTCAAAAAGCATCATAGGTCCTCTTTAAGTTTTAGCCTAAAACATCTAGTGAAGACAGTTGCCTTGAAATTTTGAGCATGCTTAAAGGTGCAGTGTGTAATATGACATCATCAAGAAAGTTCTACAAAGTTCTAGAATGCAACACTCCCTGGGTAACCCCACCCCTTTAGAATAATAACAGAAGCTACAGTGGCCTTCAAGGACAAGAACAATTCTAAATTTTAAACAATGCACCTGATGACATTCCAACTATGACACTTTCAAGATGGCGGCACTAGGCCTTGGTCCAAAATATGCAGAAATATGGACATATATGAGACCCTTTCTAAGGGGAAAAAAATAATTCAAAACATTTTTTTTCAGCTATTATGCACTAAATTAAATGTACTTATGGATATTATATCTACTTTCTACAAAATCTGCTAGGAAATAAAACCCCAAAATTCTACACACTGCAGCTTTAAATTTACCATTTTATACATATGGTTGACAACACAAATATTACTGTTATTTTTAACATTGAATTTTTGATTTTTTCTTTTAAAGAACACAAACACACAACTGAAACCGCGAACACACAAACAAAAGACAAAACAAAATAAACAACTCAACAACTATCACTTTTCTAAGGTTAGGCCCATTTGTTTGTGTTTGTGTGTGTGTGTGTGTGTGTGTGTGTGTGTGTGTGTGAGAAACAGTGTGTGTGAGCAATAGGGTCCTGTATGGCTGCGTGGCCTAATGGATAAGGCGTCTGACTTCGAATCAGAAGATTGAGGGTTCGAGTCCCTTCGTGGTCGGTGAAATGCACCTTTAATTCAGTGAGATAATAGGAACCAAATATGCTACAAAAAGTGCCCTCACTTATAAAAGTGTGCATAGGTTTCAAATGGAAGACTAACCTACATAAGTGTGTGTGTGTGTGTGAGTGTGTGACAGATCAATCAGTCATACACCGTCATACCATTTCAGGACAGGGCTGTCACTGTGTATGATACTATAGTACGGTCAGCACTAGCGTAAGCAGTTCACCAGAGGTAAACCAATACAGTTTAGTTACAAGCTATGGAGCGTCTCACACACACACACACACACACACACACTTCTCCCCTCGCACAGTGTTTACATGGAGCCATATGGTGAATGCATCCCACCCTCTCCTCCCTCACACCTTATTGAAGCCACATTTAAATCACTTAGCTGTTACTACCACTTATTCATATTTGTATACTTTTTTGTATGTGTGTGTGTGTGTGTGTGTGTATGTACTGTATGTCTGTCTTTGTCTTTAATAGCTTGTTTCGTGTCATTGTAGTTGTAGTTAATGTATGTTTTTCTGAGGACCCCCTTTCGAAAAAACTAGATGCCAACTCTCAAATCCTCAAATAAAAATATTTGAAATGAAAAATAAATCAAGGTAAACGAGGAGAGAGACTTTGTGATTTATTGACTGAATGACGGGGTTGTGTGAGGGCAAGAAGCGACTCCCCTGGAACAGTAAAAGGTTTAAAACACAAGCTTAGATCCAACCCACAACAACACTTGGTTAAGTCAGGGGCCGGGTGTTCTCTTATATATTATATAGATTAGGCTCACGTATATAACAGTTCAATACAGTTCACCTGAAACTCACACCTTACCTACACTTACAGGTAAGGCATGGCAAGGCAAGGCAAGGCAAGTTTATTTTTATAGCACAACAAATCAGACACAAGGCCATTCAAAGTGCTTTACAGGGTAGCAGGATTAAAATACACAATACACATTAGAAAAGCGAATGGATAAAACATTTAAAAGCGAACGAATAGAAATAGAACATTTTAATAAAATAAAAATTACAGGTATAAGGGCTCAGCATATTTTTTTTCAATATTACCGACCAGTTGTAACATTATCGGGTTTAATAAAAAATCGTAGGAATTTACAGCAGTTTCCAAGTTGTTTCAAGTTTCCACCAAGTTTTTGTTCATATTTTATCTCGTATTGTTCACTAGACTCTAACACACAGACACGATCTTCCCGCACCTTTTTTCCTCCTCTTGTCCTCATCTCAAATTAACATAAATACTTTCATATCCTTTAAACAATTTAGACTACGTATCTTAAATCTGCCAAACTCTACATGTAACTGTTTTACTTAGGCCATATTGTACTTTTATCAATGTTATTTTAAATCAAGCCATTCTGTGTGTGTTGTTCTCAGTCTAGCAGATTAGGCTCAGGTATGTAACATAACAGTTCAAAACAGGACAACACCCACACAGGGTTTTTCCTGGCTCAGAATGGGCCTTTGGGGGGGTGACAGACAACAGGGAGCTACTTTTTTGGGGGTCGCGACTGCAACAGTAAAGGCGAAAAGTTTGTGAATTTTAAGAGCAGTGTGGGGTTGAGGAGGGGGAGTTTCAATGATAGTTTTATTACGATTATTTTGTTTTCATGATGGAGGGAGGCAGTAATTATAAATTTAAATGCAATGAATCGCCCAGCACTACAGGAAGGATGACTTGTATTGGCCTGAACTAGAAACACTTTTGGAGAAGTTTTAAATAGCTAAATGTATTCTCAATTTTTATGATTTTTGCGCTGGTGATTTTCCTTTGGGGGGGGGGGCATAGAACCACTTTGGGGGGGCGCCAAACATTTCTCTATGCAGGAAAAACCCTGCACTTACAGTTAAATGGTATAACACTGCTTTGAGCTACATGCTGTTTAGTATATGTTCTTGTATTTTAAAGGAACATTCTTGTTAACTGCTGGAATGTTGTCCTTTTTATTAACTGTCTTGCTTTCTGACCAATTTATTTTTTTAAACGTAAAGCTATAGTGCGTAGCTTCTGTCGCCCCCAATGAGGTATTCAGAGCATCTACATGAGGTAAGCATTCAGTGATCGCACATGGATCACACCTTTTTTATCTATT